>JAJLVP010000276.1:0-83085 GCA_030570435.1 Pichia ethanolica | reverse complement strand
AGAAACTGAAAATATTCAAAAATGGATTGCTTTATTAATGCATACATCTTTATTCTTTTTATCACCTTTAGGTTTAAAAACTTTAGAGAAAAAAATGGAATCACCAGAGGCAATGTTCCCATTAAAAGAAATTGTTAATGTTTCAGCTCCATTTGAAAGAAGAATTATTTCAGTTTGGACAAATCCAATTTTACAATCTCAATTAACTCCTTTACCAAGTAGATATAATATTGAATGCCTTTTAAATTCTTTTTCAACTCCATTTTTTATGTTAAAAATTTTAGATTTAAATCATTTAAAACATTTACTTGGTTTATATTGTGATTTTAGAGATAATTTAATACCTGAACCTCAATTTTCTTATTCAGATTATTTTTTAATGAATACAAGTTTATTAATTGCTTGTTTAGTTATTGATGAAATTAGTGATAAATCAATTTCTGATGGTATGTCATTACCTGATTTCCCTTCAATGAAAAAAATAACAGATGGTTTATTAGATAATTCATTATTTTATTATTCAAGACTTTCCGTTATATCTGGTAGTTTATCAACAATTGTTGGTGCATTATTTTTATCATTTTATGCAGATAGTATATCATTATCAAGAGCTGCTTATTTAATTTCAACTTGTGCAATTAGACAAGCTCAAGAATTAGGTTTACATATTGAACAAAGTTATAGAACTTTACCACAATATGAAAGAAATTTAAGAATTAATATTTGGTGGATTTGTTATATGTTTGATAAAGAATTATGTATTAGATGGGGTCAAGCACCAGTTATAAACGATAATGATATTACAACTCCACCTTTAACTGGATTTGAATCATTTTGGTCACCAAATGAATTAAATTCTAAAATTAAAACAAATTCAAAACGTTCACTTTATAATTTAGAAATTCAAGAATTATTAGAATCAATGATGAAAGATCCTTCATCAACTGTTGATATTGAACAATATATTACAACTGATTATTCATTTTTAGTTTCAAAAGTTTATACCAATTTTTTGAGAGCTGGTGCATTAAAGAATAAAACTAAAAATGATTTAAATAATTTATTAAATGATACATTAGAAGAATTAGAAAATTGGAGGACAACAATTCCTAAAGCAATTAGACCAATAACTGAATTGGATGATGAAAAACCATTTTTTGATTATATTAAAAAATTAAAAGCTAATATAAATGCTCATTCATTACATTTAATGATTTTATCAACTGCTTTACAAGTTAGATATCATCATGTTAAATTAATGATTTATCGTGCTTATACAAAACATTGTATACTTGAATTTGGTGATGCTGTAAGTGAAACTTTATTTTTAGAACCAATTTTATCAGCTAGGAGTATTTTAAAAATGGCATGTGTTGTTGATAGCAGATTTGGAAGTTTTGTAAATTATTTTATTTTTTATCCATTTAATGCATTTTTAGCAATTTGTGGATTTTATATTCATATTGAAAAAGAAGTTCCAAATTTAAAATCAGATTTACAATTATTAATTGATTGTATTAAATTACATTTTACACCATTTGTTTCAAGTAAGAGAAGAATTGAAAAAGGTGGTATAGTTGAATTAATTTTAAGGGGTATGTTTTATGCAACTTATGTTACATGTGTAAATAGATTTGGTGATATACCATTAGATGGTTTAGATATTTTAGATGATATTAAAGCATTAGCAGATGGAACTAAAACTGCAGAACAAATAGTTTATCCTTTACTGAATAATACTGATAATGCTGTTAATTCGGTTGAACGTCCATTTTGTAAATTACCTTATTTTTCAAATGAAGATTCTTCAATATTATCAAATAATAATAATAATAATAATAATAATGATGATGATGACACTAATGATAAACAAAATAATAATCATATATTAGCATCATCTCTTTTAAAACAAAATAATCTTAATGAAATTCCTTCATTAGGTCCACATGATGCTGATCGAACGCCTAATGTCTCATTTCTGTTATCACCAGCCAATCATAATGTTGAAAATTTAGCAATTATCAATGGTAATTCTAATAGGAATAGTATAAATATACCAAATAATACAAATAATTCTAATCAAGATGATAAGAATCCATTTTTAAATAATGATAAAGATAATAAAATGACGGCAACGGTTGCTGATTCTGATTTTTATATGAATGATTTTAATTCAAAGGATGGTTTATTCCAAAATATGCTTAATATTCCCAATTATTTTTTTGATTATTTAGGGGACGATTCAAGTCCTATAAATGTCAAAACGACAGATTTTTTATAGAGTCGAAATAAAAAAGAAAAATAAATAAAAGCTTGGCAAATATATATAATTCAGTGTGTAAGATTACTAATTAATTAATGATGTATAATATTTCTTTTTTCTTTAATAAACTAATCAAGCACAATGTGTGATTTCAGTTCAAGCACAAGTTGAAAAACACACGTAGAATATGCAAGATGAGAAGATCATCACAATTTCCCAGACAAGAAAAACGCAAACAAAATGCGAGCAAAATAACAAGAAATTAAAGTTTTGAATTGTAAACAACCTTTCAGATATTGTTAAAGTTTGTTCAATATATATTGATACAGGTACTTCTGACTGGTCAACAATAACCGTTAGATCGATACCAATACGACACGTATATTTAAAAGACTAAGGTATACTTTATAAACCTATATTACATTATTATTATTATAACAAATATCAATTATGTCTTCGGTATTACATAAAAAGGCTAGTATAAACCATCTGAATGGTAATAATACATCAAAAGCAGTTGAGAATTTAAAGAAACAAACTAGTAGTGGTAATTTTAATACAAAAGGTACAGTAATGTCATTAAATCCATCATCTCCAATTACATGTAAAGAATCAACAACGATTTTTGAAGCATCTCAAAAGATGGTTGCATCAAAAGGAAATCATATGTTAGTTATTGATAATAATGAAGAATTATTAGGTATATTTACCACAAAAGATTTAGCATTTAGAGTTGTTGGTACTAAATTAGATGTTAAAAATACTAAAGTTACTAAAATTATGACACCAAATCCAATGTGTGCAAAAATTATTACAAAAGCATCAGATGCATTAAATTTAATGGTTGTAAAACATTTTAGACATTTACCAATTGCAAATGAAGATAATCAAATTGTTGGAGTTTTAGATATAACTAAATGTTATAATGAAGCAATGAAAAAATTAGAGAAATTATATAAAGATTCTAAAAAATTATATGATGCAATGGAGACTGTTAATAAAGAATTAATTAATTCAAAATCACAACATAATTATATTATAACATATTTTGAGAATTTAAGGAAGATTTTAAGTGGACCTACATTAAATCAAATTTTAAATGATGAATCGACATTACCAGTTTATTGTTCAATTGAATCAAGTGTTTATGATGCAACAATGTTAATGAAATTAAAGAAAACAACTGCAATTTTAGTTAGAGATTTAAATGAAGAAATTATTGGAATTTTTACATCAAAGGATGTTGTTTCAAGAGTTATAAGTAGAGGAATTAATCCAAATGAATGTAAAGTTGGAAATGTAATGACAATTAATCCAGCAACTGCACCAACTACATTATCAATTAATAAAGCATTAAAGCAAATGTTTGAAGGTAAATATTTAAATTTACCAGTTATAAATGAAGAAACTAAAGAAATTGTTGGTATTGTTGATGTTATTAGATTAACTAATTTTACATTAAATCAAATTCAAACAATGGAATCATTTAATGAAGAAGAAGAAGAATGTGATGATGATGATTTATTTGATTCAATTACTAATAGTGAATTAGATAATAATAATAATGGTAATAATAACAATGATTTTAATAAATTTTTACATAGTATACAAAATGAAGATGAATTTTATGACTCAAGTATGAGTTCAGTTGAGGATGTATCAGTTGATGAGATGGCACAATTTGATTTATCAACAATGTCATATGATAATAATAATTTAAATAATAAAGTTAATAATAATAATAATAATAACATACCGAAGAAGATGAATTCTGTTTTATCACTTGGAGTTGTTGATTTCAATGAAATTTGCTTTTTCAAATTTAAAGTTTCAAGGGGTAGGATTCATAGAATTAGTTATAAGCCAAGTGATGGTATTTTAAAATTTAAAGAATTATTAAAGGATGAATTTTCAAAGGAAGAATTAGAAAATTTTGATCAAGGTAATTTTGAAATTTCATATATTGATGAAGATAATGATATAATTGTTATTAATACAGATAAAGATTTAGAAGATTGTGTATTATTAATGAAGAGATTACAAAGGGATAAAATTGAAATAATGTTATATGATAAACATGAAATTTTACTTGGTAAAAAGGGTAAGATGAGTACATTAAATTTAAGATCTAGTTATAATAAAAGGAATCAAGAGGTAAAGAAGGATTATTTATTACCAGCTGCGATGTTTACATTAGCAGCTACTATAATTGTAGTATTTACATTATCAAGGAAGAAATAGAATGAAAAAAAGGTGGATTTTATATAAAAAAAATTTATAAAATTATATATATATATATACAAGACTATTCGTTAAATAATTAAATAATTAATTAGGTGAATTTTAAATTGAATTATTTGAAGAATTTTCGAATTGTTTTACTGATTGTTTCTCTAATTTACTTGCTTTCTTTAATAAATTCTTATAAGCTTTTTGTTTTTCATTTTCAAAAGTCCATTTACCAATTGAAACATTTGTACCATTAAATAATGAATTATCAAAATCGATCGCATCAGGTTGAAATTCTGATTTATTTGAATTTTTAATCATTGGATTTAAATTTGTAATTAAATAATTATTAAAATCATTAAAATTTTTTAAATGAGTAAAATTTGAATCAGGGATTGATAAAACGAAAGTTTTTTGAATTTTTTTAAATAAATTAAATCTAATAAATAAATCATCAATATTTGAATTATCCTTTGGAATTTTTAAATTATCGAAAATTTCATTTAATTTATTTAAAATTTCAATTTGATAATTTTCAATATTTGAATTAATTTTTTCAATTGTTGAATTTGATTTTGGTATCCAACGATGAATTTGGAAACCATTTAAATTTTCTTTTATAATTTCTTTATCTGTATATCTTGGATTTTTTCTACCTAAAATTTCAATTTTTTCATTTATTGGGATATTATCTTGATTTTCTTGAACTTCTTTTATAACTTCATTTGTATCTTTTGGTTTTAATTGTGTTTCGTTATTATTATTATTTTTCTTTTTAAAGAATTTGAAATAATCTAAGACAGAATTATTTGTTCTTGATATTGAGAAACAACGATATTGTTGACGTGCTATTTTTGAAGCAGAATACATGTCTTATTAAATATAGTTTTTAAATAAATGTATTAAACTGATAAATTTTATTATATTTTATATTTTAGTTTAATATGAATTAAATTTCAGTGTAGTATTATTATTATTATATACATACAATAAATGAAAAAGCGACGAAATGTTTGGAAAAAGCGAAAAAATAATAAATAAATAAAAAAAAAACGTGAAAATCAAAAAGAAAATTGTACTGAGCTCAATTTATAGCCGGGTAAATATTTATTACATACATTAATATGTTTGTTTATTATCTATTGTTTAGTTATTTCTTTCTTATCTTTTAACTAATTAATCAATCAATCAATTATATCAATTATTAGATAATATGGAGAATACTGATGATCGAATTATTCGAGTCTTTATTGTAAGACATGGACAAACAGATTGGAATATTGAAAAGATTTTACAAGGACATAAGGATATACCATTAAATAAAATTGGTGAATTACAAGCTAAATTATTAGGTAAAAGATTTGCAAATTTTAAATTTGATTGTTGGATTAGTTCTGATTTAACTAGATGTATTCAAACTACTAAAGGAATTGAAGAAATGATTAATAATAAAGATCAAATACCTAAAAGATTTATTAAAGATTCTGCATTTAGAGAGAGATATATGGGTGAAGTTGAAGGTATGAAAATTGATGATGCAAGGGATAAATATGGTGATAATTTCCGTAATCTTGGTGAAACCAAGGATGAAATGATTGAGAGAATCTACAATTGCTGGATAAAATGTCTTTCAAATTGTGCAAAAGAAGGCGACAAAAACGTTTTGCTGTGCACACACGGTGGCGTTATTAGAAATTTTATCAATTATTTACATAATGAGAAGCGGTACGAATTAGCTGCTGGGCTGACACGTGACGACCTGCGTGTTCCTTATAATACGAGCGTTAGCGTCGTCGACGTTTACAGAAATAATGTTGAAAGTGGTGGCGTTATTGAGAGATTTGGTTGTACTTTGCATTTAGGTGAACAAAGGGAAGTTGCAGACAAAGATTTAAGATAAATAGATTATTATATAATATAGATATATAGAATTAATATAGAATTTAGTAATGGAAGAGACACAAGTTATTGCACAACAAACAAGTCATTTAAAAGAATTTGATCAACCAAATTTTAAAAATGCAAGTTATAGATTAGATAGGCCATCAATGTATTTAATTAATAGAGCTAGAAAGGATGAATTTAATGGATATGAAAAATTAAAAAATTCAATGATTTCATCAACAATTTATATTGGTCATTTAGTTTTAAGTACAACTGAAGAGCAAATATTTGAAATTTTTAGTAATTGTGGTAAAATTAATAAAATTATAATGGGATTAAATGCTCATGATCAATCACCTACTGGTTTTTGCTTTGTAATTTTTAAAAATTTTAAAGGTGCATTAAATTCTGTTAAATATTTAAATAAAACTAAAATTAATGGTAGAATGATTGATATTGATTTAGATCCAGGTTTTGAAGATGGTAGACAATATGGTCGTGGTGAAAATGGTGGTCAAAAACATCAATCTCAGATTAATAATAATAATAATAATAATAATAATAATAATAATAATAGTATAAATAATAGAGATAATAGAGATAATAGAAGAGGATTTAAAAGGGGTAGTAGAGGTAGAAATTTTAGAGGTGGACGTGGTAATAGAAGGGGTAATTATAATAATAATTATAATAATTATAATAATTATAATAATAATAGTTATGGAAGAGATAGAGCAAGAGGTGATAATAAACAAGCAAGTCAAGGTTATCACGGATACCAAGGTCAATATGCACTACAAAATCAAGGTCAATATGAAGGTATGAGTAATAATTATGGTGGTATTAATAATAATGATATGTACAAAGGATTTAACCAGTATAATAATCAATATGATAATAATCAATATGATAATCAATATGAAAATAGTCAATATGAAGGACAGCACTCGTTTCAGTATAACAATAACAACAACAACAATAACAACAACAACTTCTAGTTGTGTTTTTTTCTTTGTAGTGCGCATTTTTTGTGTAATCAACAGTTTCTCTGTATTTGCTATAATTTAATTTAATTTAATTTAATTGTACTTTACACTTCTTTTCTTTTTATTCTTCTTATTCTTTTCCTTCTCCCTTTTCTTCTTACATTATACTCTTCTCTTCCTCTATTAACAACTGAAGAATACTTATATAGTCAAACAGTCTCTGTTATTGACAAACATTTTTGCTTTATCTCTTTTATTCTCTCTCTAATTTTCACAAAATTTGCTATCTTTTTTGCCCTTGTTGCTAAAAAGAAATTAAAGAAAGAAAAGAAAGAATAAAGAAGAAAGAAAACACTTTTTTTTATTAACCTAAAGTAATATACCCCCCCTTTTTTTTACCCGTTTACTGTTTTTCCCTCATTTGTTATCGATACTTATTCTTTAATTATTAATCTATAATTAAATCAAAATAACCCTTTTATTTTGATTAAAGGAACCAAAGAGAAAAGAAAAGATTAATCAACTTAATAATTTGATTAATTAATTAATTAATTAATTAATTAATTAATTAAATAAAAATGTCAAGTTTATCAGATAAGAGTGAAGATTCAAATAATAATTCAAATATTGATTCAAATATTGATTCAAATAATGATTCGTTTCAATTAAAACAAATTCAAGAAGCTGCAAAATTAGCCTTTGATAATAATGATTATTTCGTTCAAATTTTAGATACAATTATTTCAATTTCTTTAGCTCAACCTTTAAATAATTCAAATTTACAATTTCATTGTTTAAATTTTATTTATAAATCTTTTGTTTTAAAAAAAATTAAATCTTTTAATTTAAGATTAAAAAATTCTTTAAAATTAATTGATTTATTATTAAAATTTTTAATTAATGATGAAATTAAAATTAATTTAGAAAAAATTAATTATAATTTAATTGAAAAATCAATTGAAATTTTTGCTTCAACTTATAGTTTAATGTTTTTACAATTAATTAAATTCCCAAATAATGAAATTTGGTTAAAAATTATTCAATTAAAAGATTTTTTATTATCAAAATGGTTATCATCTTATCCTTTATTACCTTTAAATAAAGAAACAGATTTATCAAGATCAATTGGTTGTAAAATTTCTTTAACAAAATTAATTGGTAAAATAATTCAAACTCAATTACCTTATCCACCAAATTCAAATTTAAATTCTTTAGATTTAATTAATAATAATTATGATGATAATAATGATAATTTAATTAATGATTCTTTTGATATTTCAATTTCTTTAGTTAATAAAAATCATCCATTTCTTTATACTTCAACTTTAAATAATCAAGGTCAAATTTTAATTGATAATTTATTAAATTTATTAAATAATGATTTATTATTAACAACTTCATTTTTTTCAATTTTAATTACAATTTTAATGAATTTATTTAAATTAAGGCCAAATTTTTTATCAAATAAAATTTTAAATTTTATTTTAGCTTATGAATCACAATTTAAAAATCCTTCAAAATTTGATTTAAATAATAAATTAAAAATTAGATTAATTAGAAGATTTAATGATAGAATTGATAAAATTTTAATGTCAATGTTATTAAATAGAGGTTTTATTGAAAAAGATTTACCTTTAAAATCAAGATTTAGTAATAAATTATCTTATATGATTGAAAAATCAAATAAGCAAAAAAAAATTGGTATTTTATCTGATGAAAATGATAAAAGTGATGATGAAAATAATAATAGTAATAATAATATTGAAAATGAAAATGAAAATTTAACTCCAAGGATTAAAAGAGCTAAAATTGATAATAATAATAATTCAAATTTAATTGATTTTTATGATGAATCAACTATTGTTAAATCAGAAAATTTTAAAAGTATTTATACTTTAATTAATCCAAATGATGAATTAGCAAATTTCGATATTTCACAAATTCCAAATGAATTTATAAATAATATTGTTATATTAGGTTTATCAAAAATAAATTCAAATAAATTAAATAAAGGTTTAGAAATTATATCTTCAAGATATTTAGATCTATATAAAAGAATTCAATCAAGGGAAGATGAATTAGCAGCTGCAACTTTATCAAATGCTTTAGCTTCAAATAGTAATAAATCAAATAATAATATTAAAAATTCATTAAAATATAATTCCAATAATAACAATAATAATAGTGATAATAGTGATAACGATGAAGATTCTTATGATCCATCATCATCGAATTTAGTTAAAAAAGAAAAAATTAATTCAAATAAAAATAATAATATTGATGATGAAGATTTCGATTTTGAATTAGAAAGTAAAAAATTCGAATTACCAATACCGAAAATTTTAGATCCTAATGAGAAAAAAGATCAAATTAAATTAATCGTTGATAATTTTATAAAATCTTCAACTTTAAATTTATCAATAAGTAATGAAAGTTCTAAAAATAATGAATCTTCAAAAATTAAAAATTCTTGGATAAAAATACTTTCAAGATTAGCAACTAGAGGTACTGAAAAAAATCCTGAAATTTCAAATTATATAAGGGAATCTTTATTTAATTATTTTAAAGATGATATTAAAGGTCGTATAGATGGTGTAATTGAATGGTTAAATGAAGAATATTATAATGATTTTATAGTTTTAAAGAAGGATAAATCAGAAATTTCAAATTCAAATTATATGAAATATACAAGTTTAGTATTAGATTATTTAATTCCATTCCTTGAACCAAGTGATAGAAATATATTTATTAGATTATTAAGTGAATTACCATATTTAAATTTAACATTAATTTCAAAATTAAAATCAGTTTGTAATGATCCAGTTAGATCAAAAATAGGATTTCAACCTTTACTTTATTTAATTATGTTTAGACCTCCAGTTTTTAATGATTGTATCAAATTCCTGACTGAATTATATAATGATGCAATTGAGAAAAATAATGATCAACTTAAAAATGATTGTTTAGGTTATTTAAAAAAATATAAACCTGATATCATACCTTCATTACAAGAATCAAATACAGTTATAAAATCAGAATCATCTGAATCCCCAAAAAAATAAATATTTATAATTTATAGTCATTTTTATATATATATGTAATATTACAATAGTTATTAAAAAACGTGAAAAAATTCGTTTTTACAAAAGCCCTTGCTTTTGTAATTGTTCATAAACTTTCTTATTCATTACATTACCTTCATCATCTTCAACCTGTTCAGTATTATCAACATATTGTATTTGCTCTCTATATTTTTTTTGTAAACTATCCAATAAATCTAATACATCTTTTTTCTTACTTAAATCTTTGAAAATAATAAAATTATCATGAACTCCTAATTTTTTCAATTTCTCTAAATGTGTGGATTCTTTAAAATGTTTATTAAAGGCCGATCTACCCTTAAATATAGCATTATCACAAATTTCACATTTAAATTCATGTCCAAGCCCTTTAAGTTTCCATAACCAAAATGGAATTGGCCTTCCATCTGATCCAAGTGGTAAATTTAGTGGATTATATAATTTTTCATCATCTTCATCTTCCTCCTCCTCCTCCGCATCATCATCTTCTTCTCCATTACCTACATCTCTTTTATCAACACCTTCATTACTATTATCATCTTCATCAAAATGTTCTACTATTTTGTTTATTAGTTTAAAATTTGATCCAAAGAATTGGTAAATTGAAGCATTTTCAATGTTTTCGTCTGGTTTAAAATCACGTTTTTCAATTTCACGTTCACGAACAGTCAATAATTCAATTCTATTTAATTCATTAATTGTTTTCTCATATTGAACTTTTAAATTAAATTGAATCAAATATGAAATTTTAGACTCAATTTTTAAAATTTTATTGTTTTTTTCAACTGATTTAATATGTTTTTTACCATTTAAATGAGATTTAAAAACTGAATCTTTTGAAAATTGTTTGTTGCAATATAAACAAAAAAATTCTTTATGTTTAAATTCATAACCATTCTCATTATTATTTTCATCATCAATTTTATCAAATGGTCGAATTTTATTGATAAATTCTTTTAAATATTGATATAATTCAGCAAGATAGGAATCATATTCGATACTATCAATTCTTATTGTTTCATCCCTTGTTATTATTTCTTTTAAATAATTTTTATATGTTGGTAAATTATCAATTGATAATGATTTATATCTTGGCAATGAAAGCCATTCATTATAAAATTTCTTTAAATCTAATTGAGAACCAAATACTTCATCAGTTGTGAAGATTGATGATAATTTAATATCAGCTGTATATAATGATTGAATTCTGTGTTTTTCAAGTAATCCTAATTTTTTAGATTCTTTTTTAGTCATTGAAAAATCTTTGATTAAATTATTCGAATCTTCTAATTTATTTATTTTTTCCTTTAAATCATTATAATTTTCATTACATGAAAATATATCATAGACTTCATAATCTTTTGTGATTGATGATTCATTTATTTTATTTTCTGATTCTAATAAAGTTTCACAAACTTTGAAAAATTCCTCAAAATTACCTCTTTTATATTCTTCACGTTTAAACACATTTTCATCAGCAATTTCATTTCTTTCATCATTTAATAAGTTTAGTAATTTCAAACGAGTATCATTGTACTTATCAAGAAATCTTTTACTTTCGTGCTTCTGAATTATAGTTAAAGGTTTGGAAATTTTCCTTCTTTTCGTTAAAATATTATGATTTAATTTTGAATCTTTTGGTGTATAAATTCTTGGATTTATTTTTATACGTTTAGTTATGGCATAATCTAAAAGTTCTAGATCTTCAATTAATTGTCTCTCTTCTTCAAGTAATGAATGCATACTTTACTAATATACCTAAATGTTTATTGGATCAGATAGAGTAAAAAAGTGAATAAATCAGTAAAGGAAGATGAAGATGAAGAAGAAAAGAGAAAAAAACATGTTTGCAAAATTTATAAATCATATTTTTTCGCTTTGACAATTTTATTGTGTATTTATTCAAATATTGAACTGAAATCCTTTATAGAGATTTATTGGAACACTAGAACCAAATAGACAATCAGATATAATTGACAATAAAAGGTTTCATTAAAGGAAAATGGTCACAGCAGTTTTATTCGTTAATCAGGCAACACCAACAACAATTACGAAATTTCATGATATGATCATGAATCAATTACCTGAAACGTTATCACCATGGGAATTTGAACTTGGTATTTTCTTAAATAATAAATATTCAAAACCTATTAATGTTGACCCAAAACAAATTCAGAATAGATATTTATATACGTTACAATTATCATATTTAAATGATGAAGAAAGGGGGAATCGAATGATTAGTATAATCAATAATAATAAAAGTATTGTTACCTGTGTACCTAATTCAACTCATATTATCAATAGACTTGAATCTTTTACAACTAAAGGATTGAATTATTATAGAGAAGATGAAGATAATAAAAGTAACTCAACTGAGCTAAATGATGATTCAACAGATGAAAAAATAAAAGATGAAAATAACAAAGATGATAATGAAGAAAAGAAAGATCCAGTTATTGTTAAAGAGGAAAAGTTAGATAATGATGGTGATATCAAAATGGAAGAAGAAATTGAAAATAAAATTAACAAAGAACTTAACAGGGAAAATAAAATAAAAACCCTAGAGAAAGAAGAAAAGAAAGAAGAGAATATGAAGAAAGCGGAAGATATTGAAATTGACGATGATTTAATAATAAATCGATTTGAAGCCAATTCTTTAGATGAAATGAAAAGGCGTAAAAAATTACTTAAACATATTCAAAATGGATGTTGTAATAATTTAAATGCACAAACCAATGAAAATTTAGAATTAATGCTTGTCTCAAAATTACAAAGTCTTTGGACATTAAAACAAACAATTAGAGGCCAAGGTGGTTTGGGATATATATTAAATGTTGAATTAAATGAAGATATTGACAATAATAAAAAGATTAAAACTCAAGAAAAATTTAGATTAAGAACTAGTAATTGTTTATTACATGGTACATTTAAAGGATTTTTAATTGAAATTGAACATTTAGATGAAGATATGGAAAAATTAGAAATTGCAAATGAATTAAAAAATATCACGGAAACTGAAAGAAAGAACCGCTTAATTTTAAGATTCAGTAGAAGTATAACAATGATTAAATCATTAATTGAAACTTATAAATTTCCAAGTGGTAATTTATGTTTCAATGTTTTAAGTGATTCGAAGTTAGATTATTTAAGTGATTTGTGTCAACAATATTGTGATGCATTACAATTTTAAGAGTAAAATAAATAAATATATTTAAATTTGTATAGCGTATGTATTCATAAATATCGTATTAAAGATGTATAAAAGAAAAGAAAAGAAAAGAAGAGGAGAGAAAAGAAGGTTAAAAATAATAGCACTATAACTTAATTTAAAATGAGTAAATAAGTAAATAAGTAAATAAATAAATCAGTCAAAGCTGAAAATGAAAAATCCCAAAGAATAAAATAAATTTGAATAAAAAGAAGTGAAAATCTATATAAATATAAAATAATTAAATAATAGTAATAGTATTTTTTTTTTATTTTTCTAAAATAAAAGCAAAGTTCTTTCCCTTTCAATTCTTATTCTAACTGCCATTTTACTTTGTTCAAAACATACATGTTTTTCTTCAGGTGTAAATAATTTTGTAAAATTTAAACTACTTGTACTACTTGAAGCTTGAGAATCTGCTGTATCAGAATAATAATGATAATCTGAATTATTTTGATTTATTGTATCATCTAAATCCATTATTGAAATTTGGTGATTTGATGAAGTTATTGAAGATATTGTCATTTGATTTGATTTTTTAATTGGAGAAGTTGACGATTCAGGTAATAACATTAATCTTGATCTTTCTGATTTTAAACTTTTATAAGATTGAATAGATTTATCATTTGAATATTTATAGATTTGATTTTTGATATCTCTTTCCTTTGATTTTAAAGCAGCTTTGTAAATTCTTTGAACTTGTATATAAAATGCTAATTTTTGAACATATAATTTAATTATATTTGCCCTATCATCTTTTGTAAAATTTAAATTTGATACATCTTCATTATTTAATTCTAATAATTTCTTTTGTCTATTTATAATTCTCATTAAAATTTGAACTTTAATTTTATTATTGATTTTATGTTCACTATAAATACCAGATTTATTTATTATTACATCGATATACTTTTCAATTGAGTCATTTGGTTTTAGAACTAAAAAATTAAAATTTGGAGTATTCAAACTGGGTATCTCATTAAAATCATTTGGATATTGAGTTAATATTAATAATGATCTAAATTTATTCTTTGCGTAATCAATTAAAATTCTATATGGATCATTTATTAATTGATTTTTAAAATTATCAACATTATAAATTCTATCTAGTTTATCATTCATTAAAATATGTTTAGTATTTTTATGAATTTTCGATTTATTATTATTACTACTACTAGTATTATTATTATTATTACTAGTTAAATAATCGAAATCGTATTCATCGGTTATATCATTAAATTTTAAGAATGGTTTTAAATTTGAAATTTGAAATCTATGATAAACATAAACTAAAGATTTAATTTGTAAATCAATTGAGTCTTCCATTTCACCTTGAAAATAATATGGTATATTAACAGATCTTAATTTTGGTTTATTTTTATTTTCATTGTTGTTTATGCTATTATCTGAATATGAATTATTTTTAAAATTGTTATTATTATTATCATCATTATCATCATTTCCATTTGATGTTGGAAATGATAATAATGTAAATGGTGAAAGTATATACCATATAAAATCAAACATAATTAATTGATTATAGTATATTATATATTTAGATGATAGTTAATTTGGGAAATAGAATCAAATAATAGTAATGAAAATAAAATAAAATTAAATAAAATCAATCAAAAATTATTCAAGTTCATATATATATTATTATGTATATATGTAAACAATGAAAAATAATAATTTTTATAATAATATCAACAAAATAAAATGTTGAACTAATTTCTCTATACTATTGATTGATTGTATATCAACTGTGATAAACAATTCTAATTTGATTAAAAGAAAATTTATTAAATTTAATAATAGTAATAAAATCGAATGCTTTTCCCTCAGCATAAATGTGAAATAAGAATAAGCTTTTTGTTTTCATTTTTGTTTTGCTTTGTTTTGATTTGATTTGGTTTGTTTTATTTATTTGTTTACCTTTTAAATTTTAAAATTTTATTATTTGGAGGTGTACGGATGTAACTTTTTGACATGATAATTTTATAACATATTGAGTAGAGATTCTATAAATTTATCACGTGAAATAGCGAGAAAGCACGTGATATATTATGGCTATAGAGAACCCATGGAAATAGTTAAACATTAATTGGGAGGTTAGTGTAGTGGTTAGCATACCACCCTTCCAAGGTGGTGACATGGGTTCGAATCCCGTATCTCTCAGAGATGCCCAATTAATTATTTTTTACCCAGTGACAATGACACTTCTTTATTCGATCTTATAAAAATAATCGGTAATGTATTAATAAGATTTATTTAATTTGAAAAGATAGATAGATAAATATTTTTTTTTTGATTTTCTAAAGAGTTATATATAATTAAAGTAAAAAGTAAATAATAAGATTAAATAATTTAATAAATTAAGGAAAAAGAACAAATCAATTAAGATAATCATTGTTTATTGACCTAAAAGTTTTTTCAAAGCTGCAACTTGAGCTTTTAAATCTTCATTTTCTTTAAGTAAATTTTCACATTTATTCTCTAATTGAGACATTCTTTCCATTTTTCTAGCTCTTGATCTTCTGGCAGCTTCTGTATTTCTAGCTCTTTTAACAGATGCTAAATCACCACCTTTTGGAACAACTGGAGGTAATGGAGAACTTCTTTGTTTTCTAGTATAAGGAGTGCAACCCAATTTATCTCTTTTAGATTTATTTTCATTTGATGATGAAGAAGATGAATTATCTAATGAATCTAGATTAGCAGCAGAAAATGATCTTTTACAAGATAAAGTTGAATTAATATCTTTTGATAAAGGAATAATTGGAATTGATTTTGATCTTGTTTCATCAACAATACCAACATTATTATTATCACTAATTGAAGAATCAACTAAATCAAACATTTGTTTTAAATCTTCATCAACTATTTCAATATTTTCATCAGCATTATCAAATAATGGATCATTTGGATTATTAAAAACAGAATCAATAAGAGCATCATCATTATCATTATTTGAATTTGATTTATCATTAAATTCATTTAATAAATTTAAATCTAAGCTTTCTAATAATAAATCATTATTTTCTAATTTTGGAGCAGATCTTAAAATTAAATCATTAGAATTTGAATTAGAATTATTATTTGAATTAAATAATGAATTAGATTCAATTGAAGGAGATGATACTTCTAATGAAGTAAAAGTTGTAAACATATTTTCACCGACTAACATTTTGGACAATTTTAATACTTTATAATTTTTCTTTTCGATTGTATAATAAGGGAATAATATTAATTAATAATAGACTTTGTTTTAAAATAATTTTTAAGTGTTTTAGTAGTAATAGTAATTTATTTCTTTGTGTTTTTTTTCTTTAAATGGATTAATTTAAATGTAAAAATTTTTTAACGTAACGTCATGATGGACGGGATTTTTTTATGATTTAATAAACGATTTCACGGAAACATTTTGAAGTAATTGTAATTTAAAAATAGACTTTTGTTTTAAAAAAATAAGTTTTTTTCTAATTGTAAGATTTATAATATCTGTAATAATTAATAGAAAAAAAAGGGTGTGTTTAAAAATTTAAAATTTTTTTTGTAAATAAACTTTTTTTCTTTTAAAAATAATAATGTATTTAATATTTTAAAAAAAAAATTAATGTAATAAGTAATTTGTTAAAATTTGTAACAAACAAATGATTTAAGCTGACATTTTGGTAATTTAATAATAATCAATAACCAAAATAAATAATAGAATGTAAAATATAATTAATAATTTGTTCGTAGAAGCAGTTGCTGTTGTATTAGTGTTGTTTTGTTGTTGTAGTTGTTTTTTCTAAAAAAAGTCTTTGTTAAGTGAAGTGGCAAATTTTAAAAATATCCAGTTGAAAGAAACGTTGAAATGCAATAAGTGCGAATTGATGCCCTTTTATTGCAGCGCTAATTTAGTTTAATTAGCAACAACAAATGCGTGAATAAAATAATTTAATTAAGTGTGAGTCATTTTTCAAAATAAGCAAATTATTAACCACTATACTTAAATTGTGAGGTGCGCGGGTGTTGCACAGCTTTTTATTGGTTGGTTATTTTCAATTTCTTTTTTAAATTAACTCCGGCGATAAAAGGATATCAGATATCGGATATCGGATATCGGATTTAATGATAGACTAGGTGTACGGATGGTGAATCTCTTTTTTTAGCGTCGCGTCGATGATTTTAAGTTATTTAGTTTAAGTTAATTGTTATATTTTAATGTTAACTAATTAGATATCACAAACATACATATTTTATTTAATAACTAACCAATTAATATTATGATACTATACTATAATATACTATACTATACTATACTATACTATCCTGTTAATTATACATAATTTACTTTAACACATATAAGTGCCAACGATGTTACATTATTCTTAAATACATAAAGTATTAAAATTAATTCTTATAACTATATAAATATATTATTTATTATCAAACTACATGCATGTTAAGAAATAATTTAAACAATCTTATTGTTGATAAATTAGTTAATATCTCTAATGAAGATACATGATCAGAGGATGAACAAATTATTACCGACAACTGTAAGGAGATCATTGAAAAATAATTTGAGAAGATAAAGTTACAGAGTTAATCAATAATCAATGCTCACAAAAAATTTATTCGAACTCTTTTTTTCAGTTTTTAGTTTCATACTTTGAGGAATCATAAAATTTAGAAAATGTATAAGTTGGTTTAGGTCAAGTTACTACTGGGAAAATGTAGAGTAATATTGACATTACAAAGTTTAAACAAATGTCATTTAAATTTATAAAGTAAGAATCTCAATTTGATGCTAAAGAGATTGTACAAATCAAATCATTAAGAAATCAAGTTTCTGATTTAGATAAATAGGTTGCTAATTTGAGGATTATTGATAATGTGAATGCCGACAATTCTTGCTCTGAATATGAAGTTATATCTTAGGATATTAAATATTAAATTATTTTAACAAGATCAATAGAGTTATTCCAGATATTAACAATTGTATTAACCAATTATTTTATGTATTTCAAAATAACGCAACGTCGTTGGCACTTATTTGTAATTATTTAAATTATGTATACTTAACAGTATAGTATAGTAATTAATTGATTAGTTAATTAGTTAGTTATATATATCTCGTAAATAAAGGATTTATCATTATCAATTTAAAATTCATTATGTAAAAAATAACTTATTAATTGATACCATTATTCTCCAGAAAAGTTTATTAATCAAACCAGTATGGGCATCACACAATTAATAGTATTAAATTTAGTGTACTTATTAAAGACTCTACTCATGATTTATACCAGCATTAGAAAATTCTGTTAATCCATTTTTCTGAAAGAAAAAAGTTTATAAGTCATAAAAACACTTATTTTACTTAGCAGATAAGGAAAGGATTAAAGTTTACAATTACTCGTGATTTTCAGTTATTCATTTTATTTGCAATATTCTATTACAATCATTATACGACCAAATAACCAAATTCATAGTAATAAAACAGTAAAATTTATCAATTAGAATTGTTATTTAAATTATTTAATAGCGAATAATGGATTTTTTTTATGTAGAGAAAAAAAAATAATTTTTTTTGTTTTATTTTCAACATGAAAATTTAATTTTTATTTCTTTATTAATTAATTAATTTATTAAATTGTTTATCAGACATAAATATACAAACCAATCACATTATATCATGACAAAGGAACAATCTAAGAAGAAAATGTCAATCTCAATATCAAAGAAAAGACAAAGAGAAGAAGATGAAGTCACTGATAAAAAAGATAAATCAAATATAATAGATAAGAGAGATAATAATAAAGAAGATAGTGAATCTGATTCTGATAGTTTAGAGGATGAATCTAGTGATTCAGAAAGTGAAGAAGCTGAAGAGGAGGAAGAAAATGATGATGATATACCTGTACTACATAAAAAACACAAAAAATCTAAAAATGAAGATACTGAAAAATTTTCAAGTGCAATGAATGCACTTTTAGATACTCATCTTAAAGCATATGATCGTAAAGATCCAATTTTAATTAGATCAAAGAAAGAATTAAAAAAATTTGATGATGATAAATTAGAACAAAAGGCAAAACGTTTATTATTAAATGAGAAAAAGAAAAAATTAACAGCTAATAGAGTTAAAGATTTATTACCAAAGGATGATTTAAATGCAAGGAAAATTTTACAACATGAAAAATTTTTGAAAAAAACTGCTCAAAGAGGTGTAATTAAATTATTTAATGCAATTTTAATGACTCAAACCAATACTCAATCTGATTTAAATAATGAAACTGGTTATTTAGGTATAAATAAAAAGAAAGAATTAGTTAATGAAATAAGTAAAGAAAAATTCTTTGATTTAGTTCAACAAGCTAAAATTTAAATTTATTTTTTTATATAAATAGTGATTTATTATTATTAATTAATTTTTATGTTATAACTTTTCTATTATCAATTACTATATACATGATTTAATTAATAAATTAATAAATTAATTATAAGTTATTAATAGCATTTGAAACTGCACCTTTACTTGCTTTCCATTCAGTATTAATTTTTGACCATGGAATTTTTGGGAATAATTTACGTTTATCAGTTATATTTTCAGATTTCATTAATTCTGTTAATTTTGCTTTAATTTCATCTTCAGTTGCAACTGGTAATGAATTAAGGTATTTTTCAATAATTTTAGCTTCATTTAATTCCTTTTCAGCTAATTCTTTAAATCTTTCTGGTTGATCAGGTTTTAAATATTCATTAGCAGTTTCTTTCCTTTGTTTAATTAATTTATTTAAATGATTATAAATTTTAAATTCATCAACGATTGAACCATGATTTTCAATTTCTAAATTTTTCATTTCACTTAAAATACCTCTAACTGTAGTTTTCTCAATTGGAGGTGATTTATTTCTAATACATGCCTTTAAATCTGTACGTAATGAATTTAAAAATCCATCATAGAGTGGACCAGCTGTTGATGAAGCTGTTGAATTAAATCTGACTCTACTTGCATAAATCAATGATCTTGAAATCTTAAACATGACTGACTGGTTGGTTTAACTATACAAACAAATACACAATATACAAACAAATAAATAAAAAATTAAATATGTAAATAAATAAATAAATAAATAGACATGATTATTATGTGAAATGTAACACCACCAAAATCACCATACAAAAAATAACATAACATAATATATTATAATGACCAGCACTTTCACACTCGTTAATTAACTAATTAATTGACCTCCATTTCAAACTTTTTCATTGATGCGCATTACTTGATTTACTTTGAGTACATAATTATCACATCTATCTGTTTTACACAGTTAAACAGTCAATCGTTTTTACACAGATCAATTGAATCGAATTGAATTGCTTCCCGTTATTCCAGTGGATCTAGTTTTCATTAATTTGTCATTCAATAGTCAACGTTTGTAGTGTTTTATGGGGGACATCAATTGGTTGGTGTATATTTTATCTTAGTAACAAAATTTTCAGTTTAATTATCAAATTTTCAAAATTTTATTGATTTTATTTTTTTTTTAATTCAATAAATAATATACTATTCAATTTTATTTATTCATTTTCTATTTATACATTTATATTTATATTCACTATTTATTTATACATTTATTAATATATTTAATTAAACTTGGTTTTGAAAAGTTCATTTGCACTTTTGTTTTTTTTTCTTTAAAATTTGTTTTTTAAAAATCCATAATATTCCTTAATTCAAAACAAGATAACAAGATTGAACTATTATTTATATAGTTTTCAATTAATCATTATAATAATAGAGAAAGGCTTAACAAATATTATCTACATGCATAAACATTTACATAAAAATAAAAAATTATCAAATGGTTATGAAGATGATGATCTTATATATCGAACCAGTTATATTGAATCAACTGATGATTTGAACGATATACAGTATCAATATAATAATAGTTCTTCTTTTGATATACGATCGTCTCAGAATAATAATAATAATAATAATCAAAAGAAAGAACAGAAGATCATAGATAATAATAGTAATAATAATAGTGATGAAATAGTTTATACTTGGTCTAAAAAAGATCAATTATTAACCAATATATTGTTATTATTAAGATTAATATATGTTAAACAAATAATAAAGAAAAGTAATCATCATAATCATAATCATAACAAGGAAAAAAGAAAATACAAACATAAGCTAGAAAGCAATTCAAATTTAAGAAGACGTAATACCAATACCTATACCAATACCAATATTAATAATACAGTTAATAATCATAAAAAAGTTAAAAAATCATCAAAGAGGAAGAATTTAAAATTAGATGTTAATTCAGCTCAATATAAATTATTTCATTGTGATATTAGTAAATTAAGGAGAATTACTAAAATTGAATTATCAAAACATATTATACCATCATCAACTCATATAAATAAAATTAAAATTAGTGAAAAACCTGATGGAATTTGGATGATGATTCATGGATTTATTTTCGATATTGTTGGATTATTAGAATCTCATCCAGGTGGTGCTGAATGTTTATTAGATTGTGCAGGTGTTGATGCAACAAGAGTTTTCGATGATGTTGGACATTCTGATATTGCATGGGAAATGTTAGAAAATTGTTGTGTTGGTATAATTGAAGATTTTGAAAATGATATAGAAGATGGAGAAGAAGGAGAAGGGGAAGGAGAAGAAGAAGAAGAAGAAGAAGAAGAAGAAGATAATGAAGAGAATGGTGAGGATTGTGATAATACAGATGAGGTTGTCATTGGAGAAAGTAAAATTAACAATAATGAATATGAAGAATTCAGAGATGATGGAAATGAAGACGAGGAAGTTATAGATACCTCTGAATTTAAATTAGTTTGGAATCAAAAATCTATTGAATATTCGGTGTTTATAGTATTAGCAATGTTTGGATTATTCTGTTTTATCAAATTGCAACGTAAAAAATGGGATCAGTGGGATGACATATCTTTGAATAATAATTAGAATAACAAAAGAATGTTTTACAATTTTAAATTATAATTACAAATATTACTTGTTTATTCAAGTATTTATTTATTTATTTATCTATTTATATAAAACCTAATAGTTTTTAGAAATCTTGTAATAAAAAAATCTATAAATAAGTAAGTAACTAAGAATAATATTGTATTTTCCTTTTCTTTTTTGAATGAGATAAAATCGAAATTTATATAATTGAATAAATATATATTTAAATATTTTTTTAATAGAAATAATTTATTAATAATGAATTATTAATATGAGAATTAACCAGTTGTTGGTAAACCAACATAAACTTTGAAAGAATCATAAATTAACCATTGTAAACCAGTTAAAGTACCAATCATAACAATTCTAACAGGTAAACCATTCCATAAACCAACGAAACCAATTTGTTTATAAATTCTTGAAACTGCTTGACCAATTGATTCACCAGGTCTAGTATCATTATTAATCTTTGAAACTAAAACATCAGCCGGATGTGATGCAGTTGCACAAAAGATACCTGCAATATAACCACCAAGGAATGAAACACCAGTTTGTTGTACTTTTGAATATTCATCCTTTGATTTTGGTAATGATGAATAAATCATTTCAACAATTTTTTCATAAGTTGTAAATTTAACCATTGTATAAGGAATTTGTCTAAACCATAAAGGAACTAAACCTGAATATAAATTTTTTGTTAAATTAACAATTGGCTTTGGTGGTATAGTTGTTTGATATTTAACTTTCATTGATTCAAATGGACAAAGGAATAAATCAGCAATAAATTCAGCTGATGCAGATGCAGCTAAATAAACGAAAACATTTGAACCACCAACTAAATCAGAATAAGTTTTCTTAAAATATTCATAACCACCATATTTAAATGCACCTTGTAAACCATAACCTATAAAAGTTGGTGCAAAACCAGTATAAATTTTATGTAAACCTTCAGTTTTAATAATTGATTTAATACCAGCTACATTACCAGAATATAAATTTTTATCAACTTGTAATCTACATTTAACTAAATCTAATGGTAAAACAGCTGAATGAGTTGGAGCACATGCAAGGAAACCACCAATTGCACAAGTTCTGTAATATTCAGGTGTATATAAAGTAATATGTTCGTCAGGCATGATTATATAAGATTAGCTATAACAAAACAATGCCAATTGAATTAAGAGAGAAGCTAAACAGGAAAGAAGTAAGAAAAGCAGGAAAGAAAAGCAGGAGCAGGAAAGACTAAAAGAACAAAAGAAGAAAAGAAGAAAAGAAGGAAAGAAGGAAATCAAATACGACAACCAATCAATCAATCAATCAATCAATCAATCAATCAATCAATCAATCAATCAATCAATCAATATAATATAATACACATAATCAATACAATTATCCGAGTGATAAAAACGACATCCTCTCTTTTATTACAACACACTATTACTACTTATTCCCTCTATAACAGGAACCTAATATTAAATATTATACAATAATATTAACATATAATAAAATCAATTTCTTTATTAAGTAACTCCGGACGCATCCGAGAGATGTTGTCATAATTTAATAATGATGCGATAATTTAAAATTTAAACTGAAAAGAGAGGGGAACAGTAGATGGTGCACGGATGGGGGTTTTGGATATGAAAATTGATTTTTTTTAATTATTTTAATTATTTTAATTATTTTAATTATTTTAATTATTTATCAACATATATTCTTTTCTTTTCTTTTATTTGAATATTCTAATAAACATAAAAGATTACAATGTCCGCACTAAATATAACACTGATCGATGATACACACCCAATCCTAAGACAAAATGAAAATGGCCCCTGCTTTATTATCGCATTAATTAATGCTATATTATTATCTGACTTTCAATCAATTTATTCAACTAATGATTTAGCATTTAGAACAGAATTAATAGAATTTGCAACCTCTACACCGAAAAAGACAATATCCTTAGATACACTTTACTCATTTTTAATTGAAAAATATTTATCAACTAAAAATGATTCAAATGATATAAATAATATTGAAACTGAAGTTAAAAATATATCAACTGATCAATTACTTAATATTTTACCAATGTTAGATTCAGGTTTATTAATTAATTTATCGTTTGATAATAATAAAATTTTGGATTTTCATAATCAATCTTCAATAATTTTAGATTTATTAAATAAGTTTAATTTAAATTTATATCACGCTTTTATAATGCCAAACGATTTATTAAATTTATTAAAAAATTCAAATATTAAACCAAATTTTGATAATTGTCAAGATTTTTTAGTCTCTCATATTGATAATAAAGAAAATGATTCATTAGCTTTAAATTTAGAAGCTTTCTTAAATTCAAATAAAACAGAAATAACTTCAAATGGTATCAATCTTTTATTAAATTCTTTAAATGATGATGAAATCTTTTTATTTTTTAGAAATGATCATTTTAATACTTGTATTAAACATGAAAATATGATTTATACTTTAGTTACAGATATTGGTTATATTAATCAACCAGATATAGTATGGTTACCTTTATCAATTAATGATGAAGGAAATTTTAAAAATTCTAAATTTCAAAATTCAAAAATAATTTCAAATTCAAATGATAATAAAAATGATGATAACAATAATAATACAGATTTATTACTTGCAAAACAATTACAATTAGAAGAAGATGAAAATATATCTAGAAATTTACAAGAAAAATTAAATAAAGAATCAAAAGTAAAATCTAATAAAAAAGACAAAAATGCAGATAAATCAAAAAATCAAAATTCAAATCAAAATAATTCATCAAAAAATAATATTCAAAACACTCCAACTACAAATAAAAGCAAAAATGTTACTTCAACTTCTAAATCCACAAAATTAACAACGACAACCCAACAGAAAAAGAAATCGAATCCCAACTCATCTGATTGTTGTATAATAGCTTAAATTGTAATTTATTAATATTCATAAACATTTATCTAAATTAATATAATTTAATTATATAACAATATTTTTATAAACTTTATAAAATTCAATGTTCTTTATATAAGGCTACCATTCCAATTATTGTTATTATTATTACTATTATTATTATTAATATTGTTATTTGTATTACTATTAGTTGTTGAACCAACAGCAAAATCACCCCATGCATCATCTTCATCGTCAATATTATTTTGAACTTTTTTAATATTTTTACTTGTTGGCTTCATAACACCAAATGAATTAATATTACTTACAGAATGGTATGCTGTATTAGATGAATCTGCTAAGTTCCAATTTATGGAATTATTATTATTAGTATTATTACTGTTGTTGGTATTATTGATATTGGAATTAAGAGTTGCTTTGTTTGTTGGTTGCATTACAGAATAACTTGTTTCAGCTTTTGACCAATCAACACTTGTATTAATTTTATTTGAATTATTTAATGAATTGACCATTGGTTTACTATTCGTTTGACCAAATGATAATGCTGAATTAACATTATTATTACTATTATTATTATAATTATTATTATTATTATTATTATTGTTATTCAAATTCTTATTAGCTGTCATTATACCAAAACTATCCATATTGGAATTATATGACTTAGTTTGAATAGGCTTGGTAACATTGGAATTAGAATAATCATTGCTTGTATTTACCTTCACATTAAGGTTAGAATTCAAACTTGAATCATTTGCTTGCACTGGTGTTGAAATTGTATTTGATGTAAATACATTCGAACTCGTTGGAACAGGCGATGAAAGTTTACCAACAGTTTCTGAATTACCATTATCAACTATTTTACCATCTAACTCATTTTTCAAATATTTTTCAATTTTATCCCATGTATTATATATAACATTCAAATCTTGTTTGTTTATAACTAATTTACCAATTTTCCAAATATTAAAACCAATTTGCATCATAATATCATATAATTCTGTTTCAGTACCTTTTGTATTGAATGTTTTACTAGTAGATTTAGATAATTTATCAAAAATTGAATTGTATAATTTTAAAATATTATTTGTAAATTTAGTATTTGCATAATTTGCACTTGATGTATTATAAATTAATGGTAAAATCGTATCAACTATAACAAAACTATCGAGTGAATTATTATCCGATTCAGAAATCATAATAATAAATGATGCAAGTGTTAGATTTTTAATTTTTAATGATGTAGTAGTAGAATATATTGTACAAATTTTTGGTAAAATATCAGATTTTATTACTACATATGGTTGAAACTGTAATACTGTTTTTAAATTAATTAATGTTAATTCTTGAACAGCCATTGAATTTTGTTCAGAAATACATTTATTAAATAAATCAAGTGAAAATTTTTGGAACGCTTCATTTGTTGAATTATTATCAATTGATGCATTTAAACAATTTTGAATTGTAACTAAATTTTTTAAAAGTAAAATTTTAAATCCATCAAATTGCAATTTTTTCAATAATGTTAAAATAAATGGAAATATTTTATCAGTAAAAGTTAATTGTGATAATGTTTTTGATAATATAATCAAATTTTCACAACTTTCAATAATTAATTCTTCAGTTTCTGGATTTAAATTAGAATTATTCTTCTTAAGTTGATCAAAATCAACAACGGAAATTAAAATTGGAGTGAATTTATTAATTAATAAAGGTTTTGGAAATTTTTCAATATAAGATTTTAAATTTTTCAAGAAATTTATCTTCTCTAAATTAGGTAATGTTGTAAATTCATCAATGACATTTAAAATTTTAATTAATTCATTATTAAAAATATTTGATTCAATTATATCATTAATTGTAATATTCTTCTTTAATTGAATAACATCTGTATTTGATTCTTGTGAATTTTCTAATATATCAATGAAAACATTATAATAAGTATCAGGTATTTTATCAAAAAATGCATGTTTATTATTATTAGATTTAATACTTTGTAAAATATTATTAACTCTATTAATTTGTCTTTCATATTCAGTTAAACTTGAACATTGAGAACATTTAATCATATATTCACCATTATTAAATAAGAAATAAATTATACAACATAATGAAAATAAATCATTAATATAATCAACTTTGTGATTAATTAAAAGATTTGGACTTGAAAATCTAAAATCAATACTTAAAAATGATGGTAATCTTGAATCTATTGGATCTATATATTTTTCAGAGATACCATTTGTTAGATTTTCTAAAAAGGTTAAACCACAAATTTTCCAATCGAAATTTTCAGTAATTACAATTGATGATGGATTTAAATTTAAATCAACACTTTTAACAGATTCATGTAAAAATTTCAAACCATTTGAAACTTGAAGTAAACCTTTTGTAATCATAATCTCATCCAATTCATTTTTGTCAATATTATTTAAATCGTTTACAATATATTCTGTAACAAATAAAATTCTATTTTTATGATCTTCAAGTGGTTCAATGACAGTTAAAAAATTTGGATGTTTTAATTTTGATTGATTTCCAATAAATAAACGAATATTTTCATAAATATCCGTTAAAATTAGTTTTTTATTATTTTTAGTAATTATACCTTCATTTATAAGACGTGTTTCCCAATCTTTTTTTTGAAATTGCCAAACTGAATATGATTTTTTAGTAGTTTTATGTTTTGCTGGATAAATAGCCCAGCAATTATTGCTAACAAAAATAGGATTGGCTGAAATAGTATAGTTTCCTTCAATCCCTGATGTCTTGAATACCTTAAACATTATGTTCTTGTTCCTATATAATTAGAATCTGTTATGAAAAACTGGAGGATCAAAACCAAAATTTGCAAATAAAAAGAAAAACCTATTGTTTATAAAATCGAAAATCCACATTTTATAAACATGTGGCAGTTGAAAAAGCTTCTAACAGCAAAAATAAATAAAAAACACAAGTTGCGCACATAATTTTTAATTATCAACCATTTCTCTATTTTTGTAAGATAATATCATACTATAAGATAAGAACGATAGATGCTGAACACTGGATATCGAAAAGGTTACATTTCTTCGGTATAATCATTTATTACTTTGTAAGGCTATAAACTATATTTTCAAAATATGGGGAATAACCCAACTTTTATAATAAATAATCGTTACTTTTTTTATTATGTATAGGATATAAATGAACAAAAATAATGCAATGCAATCTAAATTTAAAATAATAATTTACCATATTTCTACTATTTTGTTTTACTCTTTGCCTCTGTAAGTAAACATTCTTTCATAATAACCACTTGTTTGGCAATATCTTCTAATTTATTTAAAACAACTCCATTACCATCAACAAATCCATAAATTGAATATTTTAAACCTGTTTGACGGCAAAATTCAATTACATAAGCTTGAGCTTTACGGAAATTATGTCTTGGTAATCTTGGGAATAAATGATGAATTGCTTGATATTGTAAACCACCATGAAAAAAATCAAACCATTCAGGACATGAAACATCCATTGTTGTCCTTAATTGTCTTGAAACAAAACTTTCACTTGTACCTAAATCTGATGTTGACATTGCAAAATGACTTAAAGTAATTTGAACATGAACAATCATAGTTGTAATATGTGATACCATTAAATATTGGAATTTATCCCATTTTGTTGGTAAATTACCTAAAACTAAATAAAAAAACCAATAAGTAAAAAATGATAATCCAACTAATTCAAAATATCTAAACCATGCAGCTTTACCATGACGTGGTCCTTGACCTTTAAGTAAATATTCCCATGATAATCTATATAAATTAAATCTACCAAAACATAAAATTGGATAATAAAGTAAATGTTGAATTGGTAATAATTTACGAGCAAATGCATCAAACCAAAGGTATCTTTCATAATAAGTTGAAAAAATATTACCAAATAATCTTGAACTAACACAAAAAAATGGTAAATGTTGAATATCAGGATCATGAATTGGATCATTAGTAATTAAATGATGAACATTATGATTTCTTTTCCACCAACCAACTGATAATCCACCAATCCAATCTGCAATAATTATACCAATTATATTATCAATTTGATAATTATGAGTAATTGCAATATGACCTGCATCATGTGCAATAAATACTAATTGTTGCCAAAATAATCCTAATAAAACTGCACTTAAAAAATAATTTTTTGTCTTATAAAAAATCATACTGTAAAGACCTAATGATAAATTAATACAAAATTGATAAAAATATTCAATATATGGACAATCATAAAGTTTTGCATCAATAATTTCTTGATGTAATTCATTATATTTTAATGATAAAAATCTTTGAGTATCATAATCTAAAGGAGGTAAATCACGTAAATCATTTTGAACTAAATTATTATCATAATTATCAATTACTGTTCTTGGATCTTTAATTGGATTCTGTGAATCAATTGGATAATATTCTTTCATTCCTTCAAGTAATATAACATTTTGAGGAATTTTGGGTATAATTTCAGCATTAACTTCACCACATAATTTTCCATTCTCTTTGATTTTGACATCCTTTAATCTTCTAAATTTCCCACCTTGAATTGGTGGTAACATATTTTCCCATTTATTTTCAATAATTCCAATTTTAAATTTGGTAAATAATTTTTTAGTTTCATCACAATGATATGCATTCATTTCATCTGTTGCATCTCTACCAATTAAATGATGAATAGCTTTATCACCACCTGGATGATATTTAATCCAATGATCTAATTTAAGTACATTATTATCATAAATTATAATTGCATGTCCTTTAGCAATAAGATCTTCGATCTCCCTTGGGGTAAGTACTTTGTCCTTTCTTTCTGGAACTACCATCGGATAATATTTCTTACTGCTAATCAAGAATAATAATGGGGTTAAGATGATTAGAGATAGAAAATCTAGACAACTCAGCCAATACCAAAATCACAAATTGTAAATACATCTTTATACGATATATATAATATTAATGAAAAAAACACGGTACTTAATAAAAGTTAAAAACATATAACAAATAATATAACAACAAAAAATCAGTCGATTGTTGCTGACATAAGCAAAGGCAAAGTGAACATGAATTTGAAAATAAACAAACAAACGCCGTTTTATTATATGAAAGAGAATCTTCTTTAACTGTTTCGTTATAAACCATTCTATAAGGTTTATAACCATGGCAATAACGAAAAGGTACCCAAAGGGTAAACAAAGACTATTTACCAATGATCTTAAATCTTTGCTCTTCGCATATGGAGATTCACCAACTCCAAATATCGAAACAATTCACACTCTTGAAGATACGGTTACAAGCTATTTATTAGATGTTATAATGAATGCAAATAAAGTTAGAAAATTACAAAACAGAAATAAATTCAAAGAAACAGATTTAAGGTTTGCCCTAAGAAAAGATCCAGTTAAGTTGGGTAGAGTTGATGATTTATCAAATTTAACAAAAGAAATTTCAAAAGCTAATAAAATGTTCGATGTGAATGAAAAATCATTAAATGGTAAGAACAGCAATAATAGTAATAATATAAATAGCAAAAACAGCGGGAATTCCAAACAACCAGCAAGTAATCACCATAACAATGGGAAAATAAGCAAAAAGTCAAAGAAATAATTGAATGTGGATTCAATAGTTATTACATATTTTTTTTCCTTTATATTTTTGATTATATAATTATCTACTTTTATAAGTATTTAATTAGTTATAAAATTATTTTAATAAATCTTTTGCAGTATATTTACCAGATTGTAAGGCAAGATATGCTTTAACTAAAGCTGGATTTGAAGCTTCAACTTCTTTTGGATTTAAATTTTCCTTTGTTAATGGATCTGTTCTATCGATTGGCGCCAATTTAAATAAAGGATCTAATAACTGGTCCTTTAATTTATCAGTGAAAAAACCTTGAAATCTATGTGGTACTTCAGGTTTATCAATTTTAGTTCTTTTATCATCCCATTCAATTTGTTTATTTAAATCTGGTAATTTTTTAATACCTGAAAAAACTCCCGCAACTGCAGCTGCAGAATATTCCATTGCATGAAACATTAAACCAATTGTTGGTATACCAACTGTTGCTAAACTATTATCTTTTGTTGAAAATGTATATAAATATAAATTACCAATTTTATTAATTGGATTTTGTGATTCATAGTTATCATTATAAATTTTAATATAATCATCAAATTTATTTAACATTGGGAAATGATAATGATAACCAGTTGATAAAATTATTTTATCAAATTTTTCAATTGAATTATCATCAAATTGAACTGATTTAATATTTGGTAATAATTTTTTAATTCTTGGTTTAAATTTAATATTAGGACTTTTACTAAAACATTCTTTAATCCAATCATAAACACTTTGAGAACGTTGAGAAATTGTAATACTTTTAGAAATTGGTGATAAATATTGTGCTAAATCTGCTGAACTCGTACCTGAACCACATAATAAAACTTTTTTATCCTTAAAATCATCAATATTTCTAAATGATTTACTATGAGAAATTACATTTGGATTTTCTTTAACAAATTCATATAAATTTTCAATTTTTGGTATAAATGGTACATTACAATGACCATTTGCTAAAATAATTGCATCAAATGATTCAATATACCATTGTTCAATTTTTGAAAATTGAGGTTTATGTCTAATAATTAAATTCCATTTATTATTAATTTTATCCTTTTCAATTAATTCAACACTTGAATTTAAACGGAAATAATTTGATAAATTAAATTTTTCAATAATTGAATCAAGATAATTTTTAACATCAGTTGAAGAAATTAAAGGTTCTAAAAATCTACCTTTACTAATATTTTGAAATGGTGTATAAGAAAATTTCATAAATTTTTCAGGTATATTTGTAAATAAATCTTTATAAGCTGCATTTTTGGCCCATTTTAATTCATTATCAAAAGTTTTATCTGATAATTTAACAAATGGATGATTAACATTCGTATTAATCAATTTTTTAAAATTTGGAATTTTTACTTTTTCAAAAATTTCATCAGGTTTATTATATTTATTTGAATTAATTAAATTTAAAGGTGGTAAATCAGGATCTGGTTTTTCAAAATAATTCCAAACACCACCAATTTTACTATTTTGTTCAAAACAAACTATTTTATTAAAAGCTGGATTTGATGGTTTGATATTTTTTTCAAGTGTTGAAATTCCATTTGCTGATGTATGAACTAATTCATTTATACATGCAATTCCAGCTGGTCCAGCACCAATAACTGCAACAGATTTTATAGCTTTTTTCAAACTCATATGTGTTAAACTGTTACAAAAAAAATATCAGTGAAATAACATGTAAAAATGAATATACTATAATGGAATAAAGAGCACAGTATTAGAAGAACAACGGTGTAATAAATTTGTAAATATAAACATCAAATCATATCATAATTGAAATATTGTGAAGATACTGTACAAGTTCTAAACACCGTTCTTATCACCGTTAACGGTCAAAATTACGAAACTGTGGCGCGTGGCGCAGAATTATATCTTAAATGTGGCGCATAACACAATAAATTTCTTAATAAAATAATTTCCTAATTGGGTAGGCGATACGAGGAAGAAAAAAAAATAAAAAGAAATTAGGGGTTTTTTTTCCAATTCCTGAAAAGAATTTAATCTTGAAATCTGCAAGTGATCCGGCTATTACATGAGGGAAATGATAGAATTGATACATAAGTAGAATATAATTATCTCTATAGTAACTATATTTAACACTATAAGTTGTTTCTCTAACTTTTACAATATCATTCTTCAAACTCACAAAATTCATATATTGTATGATAAAAAATAACCCTCTATTTCAGAACTTGGCTATAATGTGATTACTAAGCCAGTTAATCTTGCTGACTAAGAAATGGGAACAAAAAAAAAAGAATTTGCGTGTGTTACGTAATACAACTATTATATTATACTAAATAAATTTCAAAATATGGGGGAGGAGTTAAACACCGAATAATTAAGGGATCAGATATAAATATTTGAATAAAGTAATCAGATGAAAGATAACGTATTTAAGATATATGAATATGTTATAACCCTCTATGAATAGCGTCAATTATATCACACATTCATTAACATTCATATCACTTAAATAAGTTGTGCATAATAGTAGGAATATATAGTGACAAGAAAAAAGCACACTATAAGTCTAACTCATGAGTGATAATAACACTAATAATATAGACAACGATAATGATCATGAAAACGGAAATATTAGTAACTTACAAGATTCGGAATTTTCAGATAATGAGTCTTTATCATCCACTAAAGTACAGTTCTTAATTCCTAATCCAACATTTGATGAAATTTCCAAGATTAGAAAAATTTCCTTTGTTTTTTTAATTGTAATGACTCAATTATTAACTCAAAGTTTCCTTTCACAATCAATTGTACCTTATCATTATATTGGTAGAACTTTTGATATTGAAAATAATCCAGGTGAAGTTTCTTGGATGTCTGCAGCATTTTCTTTAACTGTTGGTACATTTATTTTAATATCAGGTAGATTTGGTGATATTTTAGGTTATAAAAACATGTATTTAATTTCTTATATTAATTCAACAATTTGGTGTTTATTATGTGGAATTTCAAGTTATTCAAAATCCATTGAATTTTTCGATGTTTGTAGAGCAATGCAAGGTTTATCATTAGCAATTGCAACTCCAAATTCTTTAGCTTTAATTGGTCATTATTTCCCTGATGGTAAGGAAAAAATATTTGCATTTGCTCTTTTCGGTGCTGTTGCACCAGGTGGTTTTTATATGGGTGCATTATGGAGTTCATTATTTGTTTTAAGATCAAATTGGGAATGGATGTTTTATATTAGTTCAATTGTTTCATTTTTAATAGTTTTATTAGGTTGGTTAGTTATACCAAATAATATTGGTACATTTTTCCCAAATAAAAACTTAAAATTATTTGATCCAATTGGTTCAATTTTAGGTGTTTCAGGTTTAATTTTAATTAATTTTTCATTTAATCAAGGTCCAGTTGTTGGTTGGGAAAAACCTTATGTTTATATATTATTAATAATTGGTGTTATTTTACTAATATTATTTGGAATTTCTCAAAATTTTGTTAAACATCCTTTAATTCCAAAATTAAATATTAAAATAATTTTAACTTTAATTTCAATTTCAGCTGGTTGGTCAAGTTTTGGTATTTGGTTATTTTATTTATTAAGATTTTCATTAGATATTTTAAAACAATCACCAATTGTTGTTGCAGTTCAATTTACTCCTACAATGCTTGCAGGTTTATGTGCATCATTTTTAACTGGATTATTAATTAATAAAATTCCAACTTGTTTAATTATTTTAGTTGCAATGTTTGCATTCTTTGTTGGTAATACACTTAATGCTTTTAAACCTGTAAGTCAAGTTTATTGGATTCAAAGATTTATAAGTTGTATTGTAACACCATTTGCAATGGATACAAGTTTCCCAGCTGGTACAATTTTATTATCAGTTTCATTACCAAGAGAACATCAAGGTGTTGCAGGTTCATTAATTGCAACTGTTGTTAATTATTCAATTGCAATAGGTTTAGGTATTGCAGGTACAGTTGAATATTATACTACAAAACATGGTGCAACTGAATTAGAAGGAATTAGAAATGCAATGTATACAGGTATGGGATTAGCTGGTTTAGGTATAGTTGTTGCAACATTATTTAATATTTATGTATTTGTACTGTGGTTAAAGGAAAGGAAAATAAGTAATGAACAAGATAAACTTGATGGTTCTAATGAAACTTATAAATGTGATGAAACTGTATAATTGATTTAATAATTTAATAATTTAATAATTTAATAATTTAATAATTTAATAATTTAATAATTTAATAATTTAATAATTTAATAATCTAATAATTCAATAAATTCTATGTAAAGGGAAATTTACAGCGTCGAAATAAACTATGTGGAAAGAAATAGCGATTTTGTACCGGCACAGAAATTGTTGAAGTTTTTTCTTCCTTTTATTTCCTCTTACTCTCTTTTTAATAATTAGCACGTTTGAGTATATTTTTTATTTTTTATTTTTTTTTTTCCAATTTGTTGCAATTTTTGGACAGTTATTACATAATTATTGTTATATATCAAGATCATATCAAAATAATATTTTATTTTAAAGTTTATTTTGTCAATTGTTTATCTTTAGCTTATCGGAGTATGAGTAATTTAGATACATCTAAATCTATCAAAAATGTTACTATAAATGTTCCTTCCGTTTCAGATGACAATAATAAAAATAATGATAAATTATCTCATACTAATGAAAAACAATTAAATGATTCAAACGGTGATGAAGAAAATGATGATACTTCTACTAAAAGTGATAATGACTTAGAAAATAATGAAACTAATGAAATTATTCATGATGGTCATAATAATAATAATAATAATAATAATAATAATAATAATAATAATAATAATAATAGTGAGACAAGAAAACTCTACAAAGATACCATTCCCACCAATAAAATTGATGAAAATAGTAATACCAATAATCCAACAGATCAAAAGAAAAAACAACGTAGATCAAAATCTTTTACAGGCTGTTATACTTGTCGTAGGCGTAAAATTGCTTGCGATTTAGGTAGACCATCATGTATGAAATGTAAAAAATCTGGTTTTGTTTGTGAAGGTTATGATGTTAAATTAAGATGGTCACAACCATTAGAATTTGATAAATATGGTTATCAGTTACCTTCTAAACCAAATCAAGAAACTGAATACTGTCAAAGAAGATCAATAGAATATGTTAAATACCCCGATAAAAATACTTATAAATATTATGATGAAATGGATTCAGATTTAGCAAAATTACATAATAGACATATGGAATCAAAATCATTAGATACAATTTTAGAAGGTCATTTTGGTGTTTTTCGTGGTACAAAATTAAAACCTAAAAAGAGGAAAAGAAAACATCAACAAAGGCAATCTTTGAAAGATAGCAAAAATAAAGAGAAAATATCAAATGATATTAAATATGATTCTAAAAGAAGGAAATCTTCAAGTCCTCATAAAATTTCAGACAAAAACGGCACCAACACTACTAATAATGCTAATACTAGTAGTGGAAAAGAATTTGCTGTACCTCATTCTATAAATAATTCATCAACGATTAATTTCTCAAATACTAATCAATATAAATCAATAACGAAAAATAAAAACTTTTTATACCCACAGAACGTTTCCAATTCAATTGTTTCGATACCAAATCAATTTGACGCAAATAATAAAGGTAATGAATGGTTAAGTACAGAACTTTTAGATGCTGCTTTATTAACAGCTTCCGCTTTAAATGGTGATACACATTTCTTAGATATGTTTGATTTAGATAGTTCTAACGCAATTAATTCATTTTCAACTATAAATAATAATCAAAATAATAATAGTAATAACGTTAATACCCCAAATTCTACTAATGATCAGAGTGTACGAAATAATAATTCAAATGGTATCAATGTAAATTTAAATAACTCACAGAATAATCAAAACAATAATACTAATAATAACAATTCTACATCTGATTTTTTTGCCGATTCTGTACCCGATAAAATGCTTCATTTATTATTTCAAGGTAGAAATATAATGGATGTATCAGAAAACACATCATCAGCAGCAACAACACAGCAAATTGTATCTACATCAAAGCAAAGTAATACTTCAAATTTTAATACTCCGCAACAGCAATTTTCTGATAATAATAATAGTAATAAATTTATTCAGAACTTATATCAAAATGAAAATAATAGTCATAATACACAACACAGTACTATCAATTTAAACCCAAATATGCATTCAAAGGGACATAGAACTTCAACTGATACATATAATTCTTCTGCTCCAAGTATGAGTCTGAGTGCTAGACCAAGATATAATCAAATGTCACTTGAAGAAGTTATATCAATTCATTCAATTGATGATGATGGTACTATTAATTCATCAAATATTGAATTAAGTTCATCAAGCGTAACACAAGCTAATACTGGAATTATACCAACAACTAATTTAAATAATAAATTTAAAGATATGAATAAACCAATTATTGATAATGAAATTAAAATTCATGCATCAAATAATATTAAAATGCCTAAAACAATTATGGAAATTTTAGAGACAACACCTTTACCAAAATCTTTAGCAATTGATAAATTTGGTATACCTAAAACTTCATTAAATGTTCATCCAATGGCAAGATATTTATTAAATTATTATATTGAAGATGTTGCAGATATGATGACAGTTATACCATTAGCTAAAAATCCTTGGAAATTTATTTATTTCCCACGTGCATTAATGGCAGTTGGAGAATTAGCATCATTAGGTAAAACTTCTAATGCTAGAAATGGATTATTAAATGCATTATTAGCAGTTAGTGCATTTAATTTACAAAGTAAATTTGAACGTGGTAGTGATGAAATGAAATATTATGTTGATCTTGGAATTCAATTAAGAAGGCAAGCAAATGAATTTGTTAATAAATGTATGGAAGAAGATATATTATCACAAAAATATAAGGATGTTTTAGTTGCAGTTTTATCTATGGTTACAATTGATGTTGTTTGGGGTACAATGTCATCATGTAAAATTCATTTAGATCATTGTGAAAAAATTATTGAAAAGAAAATGTTACATAAAAAGAAATTATCATCAAAGGCAATAATTTTACATAGGATTTTTAGTTCATTAAAATTAATTCAAGATTCAACAAGTTTAGAAAACATTCAAAAATCTGAAATTTTCCTTAATGAAAAAAATTATAAGAATTTTTTAACTGGTTCAAAACCTACTAAGGAACAGTTAGATGAATTAAATAAGGATAATTTTAGGGGTATATTTAGAGGATCTAGGATAAGGAACATTAAACATTCCAATTCCAATCCTAATAATAATGATAATAATAGTGATGTTCATAATACTTTTTCTAATATTAATGCAACCACAAGTAATAATAATAATAATAATAATAATGATATTAATAACAATGATAATGAAGTAGATAATGATAACGAATTTGAAAATAATACACCATCATATAGTAATGCTATTTCGACTAGGACTAATTCAAATAGACCTGAGATTGATAATTTATCAATGTCATCACCTGGATCATCATATTATCAATCAAGACAAAAGAATAATAATTCATTATCAAAGAGGGGTAAATATAATGAAAAGATAACTGATAATGGTAAAGTTCGAATTGAATTTATTGTTAATAATGATGAAGATGATAATAATTTAAATAAAGAACAAATTGATATTAATTCTGATATACCGGCATTTGTTGATATAACTAGAACTAGTTTTAAACCATCAAAGAATAAATTAGATGATAAAGTTGTTTCATCTGATGCGATTTATGGATTACCAAATTCATTAATTTTAATGTTTGGAGAGATTGTACCATTAACTAGATTTAAAAAATATCATGAAGATCATAATTTAGTTTTACCATCATTTTTTGATGAATTAGCAACTCAATTAGAATTTAAATTATTAACATGGAAATTAGAATGGACATTAATTATTGAAGATGAAAATAGTTCAGGTATTGGTGGTTCAATTGATGAGAATAAAAATCATTTTATATCACCAAGACATGAAGGTATTTATCATCATGTTATGTCATTTTATCATGCATTAATTATTTATTTTTACAGATTTATTGAAGATGTTAATCCAATGTATTTATTAGAAAGAATTGAAAAAGTTTTATATCATTTAAATAAAATTCAAGAAATTTTAGAAAATAATAAGGAAACTTCATATATTATACCATTATTTTGGCAAGGATTTATTGCTGGTAGTGAAGCAATGACATTATATTTACAGAATGGATTTAATAAATGGGGTCAAGATATTGCACAAACAGGTATTGGTACATATTGGAATGCAAGACAAATTATGTTAGAAATCTGGAGAAGAAAGAACCACAATGTCAAGAATAATAGTTGGGTTGATGTTTTAAGAGACTGGAAGACGAATGTGATGTTGACCTGATCTGATATGTTTCAATATTCCATATTCTATATTTTGTAGATTATATTATACTTTATGTATTCTTTGTTAGTGTATAAAATATAAAATTAGTTGAAAAATATACTACTTAATGATTAATTATATTGATTTTCTACCAGACCGCCCGACCATGAAACTAGGAAGTCACGTGAAAACAGGGTGCTTACGTAATCGGCGGCTTGTTTTTTTTTTATTTTTTAATTATTTTTTATTTTTTATTTTTTTCTTAGTGAAAAATTCGCCATCGCTTGATTTGAAAATTTATTTCTTTTTTCTCCCTATTTCTTCTCTTTTTGATAGTGAAAGTGTATTTGCTGGCACTTACGGAGACAAGAAGATCAGACACGAACACAATTTACGTATATTTCATACTTTCTTACGTTATTTACTTGTTCTTTACTCTTTTTTTTCCTTATCTTTCCTCTATATTATCTATCTAACTTATAAACAATTAATTATAATAATTGAATTCATGAAGAATATTAAAATTATATCCATACTATTACTAAGTTACATTTTCAGTTTTTGCTTTGCATTAAATTCATTTGATTTTAATGCTTTAGAAGATGATATTGTTGTAAAATATGAAAAAAAACCACCAAAACATATTGAATTTTCAAATTATCATCAATTTACAAGAACTCCATTTCAAAATTCATCATTCGATGAATTTTTAAATAATGTAATTGATGAATCAACATCTGTTAAATTTAAAGATATTAATGAATTAAATTTAAAAATTAGACCAATTATTAAAAATTTAGTTACTGAAAATTTTTTTAGAATTTTTAGATTAAATTTATTTAAAGAATGTCCGTTTTGGAAAGGTAATGGTTTTTGTATGCATAGATCATGTGCAGTTGATACAATTGATGATTGGAAGGAATTACCTGAAATTTGGCAACCTGAAGCATTAGGTAAATTAGAAGATTCTGTTTTAGTTAGAAAATTAAATAAAAATAATGAAAATAATAATAATAGTACAGATAATGAAAAATGTGATGATAAAGATTATTGTGATTTAGATGGATTTCTGTATGATACAGTTTATGTTGATTTAGTTGCAAATCCTGAAAGATTTACAGGTTATGGAGGTGATCAAAGTTGGCAGATTTGGAAAAGTATTTATAATGAAAATTGTTTTAATTTAGGTCATGATCAATGTATTGAAAAAAATTTTTTTTATAAAATGATTAGTGGTATGCATGCATCAATTTCAACTCATTTATCAAATGAATATTTAAATAAAACTTTAATGAATTATCAACCAAATTTAGAACAATTTATGATTAGAGTTGGTAATCATCCTGATAGAATTGCAAATTTATATATGAATTATATTGTGGTTTTAAAATCTTTAATTAAATTAGAAACATTCGGAGTTTTCGATGATTTAAAATTTACTGAAGATTTAAATTTTGTTTCAAAAGAAAATGAATTTAAATCAAATTTTAAAAAATTATTAGATCCTGCATTAGAATTTAGTGAACAGGAGAAAGAATGCCTGTTTAATGAAGATATTTTATTTAAAGAAAAAAATTCTTTAATTGTTAAAGAAGAAATTAGAGAAAATTTTAAAAATATTACTAGAATAATGGATTGTGTTCATTGTGATAGATGTAGGTTATGGGGTAAAGTTCAAACAACTGGTTATGGTACTGCATTAAAAATTTTATTTGAATTAACTGATAAGGAAAGTTTTGAACTTGATTTATCTAAAATTGAATTAATTGCTTTAGTAAATACATTTGATAGATTATCAAAAAGTATCGAAAGTATCAATAATTTCAAAATTATGTATGATGATGCAATTAGTAGAGAAGAATCTGGTGATATTGATGATAATATAATAGATAATAATAACAATAACAATAATAATTTACTTGAATCTTCAAAGAATAAAGAAAATAAAGAAATGACAAAGGAGAAGAAAGTAAAACATAAAACACCAGATTTATTTGATAAAGAAAAACAAATGTATGATGATGTTATTTATCCAAATATTGGATTAGAGGGTTCAGATTCAGAAACGTTAGCCTCTATTTTTAAAACAGAGTTAAGAAATGTAATAAATACACTTAAATTTGTTATTAGATCATATTACTTATTTCCAAAATTAATTTACAATTGGTGTTTAATTAGAATGGTCTATTATTGGAATACCTTTGTTGGTCATGTTAATGAAGATTTCGACTTCGATAGATTATATCGTATTGAAATATAATAAATATATCACGTAATATAAATATCTGTTATTTAGGTTTTAGAGGTTAGGATTAAGGATCGGTCTTGTTTTATTTTATTTTATTTTATTTTATTTTATTTTGTTTTGTTTTATTTTTTTTCCTACATACATGGATAGAAACTTGTATATTTCCATATATATGTATTTATCGAATATTTAAAAAGTTTAATAATAGAGAATATGTAATGAATATAGAATAGTTTGTAATTACAACGTGACAGAATGAATATTTTTTATCGTGTTTGGATATTTTTTATTTTTTTGCATTAGCAAATATGCCAAAATAGGCAAGTCGAATCATTTTGTGTGAGTGTTAGATATTTTCATTTTTAACGTGTTTCCATTTCTAAAAGCTACATCATATACTGTCAATCTAACTATAGTTAACTTTGCTATAGGTCGATCCAATCATGAACCATCAAACTGTAGTGACATCAACAGCGTTAACAGAAGATGCTACGGAGGAATTACAAAATATACTACAAAGCAAATACAAAAATGTTAAATACAGTCCAGATTTAACCTCGGATGTAAATATTTTAATTATCAATAAAAATGATACATTAAAGAGTTGGTTAAAATCTAAGAAATTCATGTATGTAGTAGCATACAGACCTGATATTCGTGTTATTGATATTGAAGATGCTTGTTCAAATAATGATAAAATAAATATTCCAATCAATCAATTACCAAGATTGAAAACTTTTGAAAATTTACAAATTTCACTATGTAGATTAGAGGATGATCTATTAGAAAAAACTGATAAGTTAATTAAATCAAATGGTGGTAAAGTAATATTTCATCTAACTAATGAAACAGATTTAATGATTAGTATGATTGCTGATGGTAAAAGATATGAAGCTGCATTAAACTGGGGTATACCTGTTGTAAGTCCTGATTGGTGTTATGATAGTGCTGATAGAGGTTTACCACTAAATACGAAATATTATAAATTAACTAAAAATATGACTGGTGTAATAAAAAAATTAAATTTTGAAAATGAAGAAGATAGAATCGGCGTAGAAACTACTGTTAAAACTTATACATTAGGTAGAAGAGATGAAGCTTGTGATTGGGAAAAATTAAAAGATTGGAGATTGAATGAAAGATCTCGTAAATTAGAGGAGTATATTAAAAATAAAATTAGTAAGGAAGAAGAATTTAAAAAAAATGGTATTGAATCAAATAATGATACAAGTACTACATTGTTTGATGATAGTTATGATGAAAATGATGATTCAATATTAATGGAAAAGAAAAGAGATTTAAATAATATGCAAGGAGGAAATAATGAAGATGATGATAAAATTGTCAAAATTAAAAAAACAAATAAATATGATGGATTGTGGAATTCAATCATACATAAGGAAAAAAATATTAATAGTAAATCAATGAATACAATACCATTTAAAGGTAATATTCCAAAATCTAATGGATTGATTTTAGAAGGCTTAACATTTAAAATTGTTGGATACGATGATACAGAAATGAAGAAATTAATAAAAGTAATAAACAAATTTGGCGGAATAGTTATAAATAATAATAATAATAATGATGATGGTGTAAAACCTAAATTTACTGTTGTCAGCTTCAAATATAATAAGCCTATTAAAGGTGATAATTTAATAACAGAATTAGCAATAGAAAGATTTATATACAATGAGAAAGTAGATTCGGGTGATTACTTATGGTGTAAACCATTTGCTATGAAAGTTGATCTATCCATTGAAGATTTCAGAAAAAAGTTATTAACTGCAGTTAAACTGAATATCAAAGATAAAATTAAAATAGCAATTAGCGGATTTGACGGTACTGACCTGTCACAAATGGAAAGATTACTAAATATAAAATTATTAAAATGGGTTGAATTTAAACAATCATTTAGTCAGGATTGTGAGCTCCTTGTCATAGGAATATCAGGACAATCCACAACTGGTCTTCACCGTAAACAGAAACTTGCTAGAAAATGGGGAATCCCAGTACTATTAGTGGATGATTTCTTTTCTAAAGTATTAGAGTTATCAGAAAGGTAAATAGTAAATATATAATTTAAAATGTGCATGTATTAAAAATAAATAAGAAATTGAGAAAAGTGCGGTTCCCAATTTTATTTGATTGGTGAAACTTTCATTTTTATTTATTTATTTGATTTAATTTTTTTTTTGTATTTTTTGTTAATAATCTAATATTTCTTCTTGATACAGACCATTTTCATATTTTAATAAGGTATTAAGTAACAACTGATACTAACGAAATGGATTCTTACTTTAAGAATAATATCATAAATCATACAAAAGAGTTTACCTCTTCTGGATTTTATAGAACAATAACCAGAAAAGGCGGTTCTGAAATCATTACAGTATCTGATGGCAAAATTACTTTAACTAGATTATATAATACTGGAAACGATCCATCTAGTACAACAATCGATTCGGATGTTTTATTTGAACCTATTGAAATACTACTTAATGAATGTGAACAATTATTATGTATTTATGATAAATCTAACTGTTCATTATATTCTTTAAATAAAGAAGGATCAAAATTCATTTTACCTATCAGTTATAAATTGAAACTCGATTTATTAGAGAATGAAAATATTTTACAAGTTATTTTTAATAATGTTAGTAAATTTCAATCAGAAATTGTTATTTTAACAAATGTTGAAATTAAATGTTATAATATTAATTTATCATTGAATTCACCTGTTCAACGTTATAATTTTGAAAAAGAATATGAATTGAACAAATCACGAAATACTTATGATTTAAGTGGAACAATTGTTGATCCCGTATCTATATGTTTTGCTTCATGTCCAATTAATTCAGCTTATGAATTTGAAACAGTTGGTCAATCTTCAAATGATTCACCACAAAATGATTTGACATTATATTTATTAACATCAGATGCTTCAATTTATAAAATTTATCCATTTTTCCCTTATGAATTATCTGTCTCTACTGAATGGATCTCTAATCTATTTGATACAACTACTTTAGTATTCAAATCATTGAAAAATACTAAAGAACAATTACAAATGATGCCTTCAATTAAAGTTTGTAGTTATCTTTTAAATTCTCAAGATTCAAAAAATATTGTAATCAATCAAATATTACCATCGGTTTATAGAAAAGGAAAAATTACAGGTCCATTATCAATGGAATCATTCCCTGAAGAATTATATGCATTCGAAGCACTAAAAATTCTTTCATTACCAAATGATATATTAGTTATTATTTTCAATCATACAGTTATTGTATTTAATAGAATTTTAAATTCAACAATGATATTTGAAAATCAAAATACTGAACCAGAAGATTCATTATTATTATTAGATTCACTTATATTTAATGAAAATTCAAATGAAATTTGTACAGCAATTATACATCCAGTTACACGTGATTCAATATTTGTTACAGGTTCAAATGGTTCATTAATTCAAATTGATTTCTCACAATGGTTTGATTCATTAACAATTGGATTAAATTCTGGTAATTTAACAGAATTTAATAAATTATGTCAAAATGAAAAATTACCAACAGAAGTCATTTTATTAGGTAAAATGAAATTAAATAAAGAATTTAAATCAAATGATGATATAACTTTAAAAAGTCATGAAAATAATATATGGTTTGCTTGGAATACTAGGGATGTTTATGCAATGGTAATTAAAGAAGGTACTTTTGATGTTTTATCAATGTTTTTAGTAAGTACTACTAAAAATAATGATGATGTAAAAGAATTTAAAGAATTAGAAGATAAAAATGAAAAAGAGGAAGAGGATAAACTTGAAAAAAATAAATATCAATCATATTTAAAAGGTAGTTTTAAAAATGATATTTTACCACAAATTAATATATCATTAGGTAAGATAGCTGAAATTAATAATATGATGAAACAATTCCCAGTTACTATATTAAATGAAAAAACTGCAACTATATCAGATTTGAAAAATGTTAATAAATTATCAGAATTAGCCACATCAGGTCAATTAATTTTATTTAAGGTTCTTTCAACATTATCACAAAGACTTCGTTTAATGACAATTGAATATCATAATCAAATTAATTCATATCATAAAGTAATGTTACAAAAGCAAGATATTCTCAATAAATTTTTTGAATTAAAGACAAAGTATGCAAATGCAATAGATAAACAAGATAAATTAAATCGTCGGATGGTTTTATTAATGTCTGATGTTGAAAAAGTAGAAAACAATAATATCAGAACTAATATTAGTATTTCATATCAAGAAAATGCATATTTTAAGGAATTAGCTAGAATAAGGGATTTCGTACAAAAGAAAGAAAGTGAGCTTTCTGATATTAATATATTAATAGATAATGTTAAGAATGCAGAGATGAGTGTTTTAAGGAAGAATAAAGAAAATTTATTAAATGATTTTCATCATAAGAGATCCCTTGATGGTTTTAAATCTCAACTTGAAAGTCAAAGTACAATTATCAATTACTTAATTGAACATTTAAATGAACTTAGTCTTGAAACACTTTGAAAAGTGAAAATAGTTTATTTAATTTTGTAATCTTTTATATGTAATAATATCAATAATCGTTTACAATAGTATATCAAATGTTTATAAAAACTAAAAAAAATAAAAAAAGGTAAAATGTATTAATCACGGTAGTAATAAAAAAATTAAAAAGTTGTATAAAAAGAGAATTAGTTCATAAAAATAGATTTCAAAAATCTGTTGTTCTTCCATTAAAACTCCAATCTCCGTGTCTGATTGGGTCTTGTTTTGGACCATTAACTTCACCTGTTTTTGGATTAACATTACCTTCAAATTCAGGAATTGTCTTAGACATACCACCGAAAGTACCAACATCTGATGAAACTGTTGGTGGTGCCTCTTTTGCTGCAAAACCATGGTCTTCATTATATTGTTCAATAGCTATTTGTGTGTTTGCTGCTTGTTGAAGTTGTTCAAACTCTTTTTGATCTTCTGGATCAAGTGGTAATGGAGATGGACCTCTGGAATTAAATGGTGGTTTATTTGCATAGCATCTTATAAAGCTTTTAGTTGAACAGCTAAGTCCTAATAATGATTTTCTATATGTGTACATGATTGATTAGTTGTTGTTAATACAGTGAAGCAGTAAAGAAAAAAGAAAGAACATCAAGTTAGAAACATTTCAATCACACATCGTTAACTACTGATTTATAAAAATGAATAATTACAAATTATAATGTTAATTTTAATGTGCAATCCCCGACATCGCCGCTCACTCAAATTTGGCTATTTAAACTTCTTCGGATTTTACACACAAATAAACCGTAACACTTATTTTTAACGTGTTTATTGTTTTGATTTGATCAACATTGTTGGTCATTTATTCGTCTTGTCAGATAGTAATATATATCAACTTTTAGACAACAATCATAGACTAGATGAGATATCCAATATTACTGATAGCATTGTTGCTTCAATTGGGGGCCTATCTACTTTTTTGTAAGGGATTTTTCCCCACAAAAGTTTTGTTGACACCAAATGAAATTGAAAAATACCAAACTCCACTTCCTGATTATTACAAAGAACCTGAAGCTTTATTTGATAAAGTTGTAATTATGGTAGTTGATGCAATGAGAAGTGATTTCTTATTCTCAAATCATTCACAAATGCATTTTGCACATAGTTTATTAAATGATGGTTATGGAGTTGGATTTACAGCTTTTTCAAATCCACCAACTGTTACATTACCACGTCTAAAAGGTATAACAACTGGTTCAACTCCAAATTTCATTGATGCTGTCTTAAATATTGCAGATGATGATAATACAAGTTCATTAGGTGATCAAGATTCTTGGATTAAACAAATGTTTTTACATAATTGGAAAATTAATATGTTTGGTGATGACACTTGGTTAAAATTATTTCCAAATTATTTTTCAAAATATGAAGGAACAGCAAGTTTTTATGTTAGTGATTTTACAATTGTTGATAATAATGTCACTAGACATTTAGATTTTGAGTTAAGTGAAAATGGTCAATCCAATTGGGATTGTCTAATTTTACATTATTTAGGTTTAGATCATATTGGTCATAAAGGTGGACCAAATAGTTCAAATATGCCAAATAAACAAAAGGAAATGGATAAAATTATTGAAAAAATTTTCGATAATGTTGTAATGAGAGATCCAAATACTCTCTTTGTTGTTTTGGGTGACCATGGTATGAACGATGTTGGGAATCATGGTGGTTCTTCAACTGCTGAAACATCTGCTGCTTTAATGTTAATTTCTCAAAAATTTAAAAATCTTAATTTAAATGAAAATAAAAATGCACCAATTGATTGGAATGAAAGTTATGAATACTTTTCTAAAATAGATCAAATTGATTTAGTTTCGACTTTATCAACACTAATCGGTTTACCGATTCCAATTAACAATTTGGGTGTTTTCATACCCAAACTTTTAAGTTTATATTCTTCTGAAGAAGAAAAGAAAAATGTTATTATTAAAAATGCATTACAACTAAAAGTTTTATTGGATAAAAAATGTAATAGAGCTCCAGAACCTTTATCTAATATGCTAACTTCAGAATTCATTGAGTTTATCGAGAATACAAAAGAAACTTTACTAAAAACTTCATCTGATTATGATTATCAATCAATTAATTTAGGATTAGGATCATATTTTTTAATTACACTTATTTCATTTTTATGTTTTGGCCTATACTTTAAATCACATTTCTTTGTTGCATTTTTTGACGTTGTCTTTTTTGTTATTTATTCCGTAAATTTTATAGCATCATCAATGGTCGAAGAAGAACATCACTTATGGTGGTTTTTCACTACAATTTTTATGGCATTTGTTATTTTAAAAAAAGTTAGATGTGAAAATATTAATTGGCTTTCAATAATATTAATGATGGCCGGTTTAAGATTATTAAAAGCTTGGAATAATAGTGGACAAAAACATAACCTAAAATCAAATATGAAGTTATCAACATACTTAAGTCAATTGCTACCAAATATTGGTCCAAATGTATATGCAGGTTTATTATTTTTAAGTGTTCTACCATTAGTAATTTCAATCAATATTTTCTCCAAAGACAATATTCATTCACATGTTCTGCAAGTTTTAATTGCAATGCTTTCCTTTTTAATCTGCATACTAAAAATGTTATCCTATTTAACAGAAAATTATAATATAAATGACTCCAATCTTACACTTCCATTGTGGTGTTCAAATTTTATTTCTACCTTAAAAGAAACTTTACAATTAAATGATTATAATAAAATTAATAATTTATTATTCAATGTTTTACAAAGGATATGGTTATTTACGATTCTTTTCCAATTATCGGAACCATTACTAAACAAGGTCATTTTTAAGTCTAAATCGAATGCTAAAAATTATTTCCTAAATATCTTGGCTATAATTTCATTCATTTTAATATCACAAACAAATTACTTAAATGTTCCAATATTCCCACTTTTATACTTAATCCTCTTTGGCTTTATTCAAAATTCGGATTATTATTCAATAAATTCTAATCTTTTCAATTTATTCACTATATTACTACAAAATCTAACATTTTTTCAATTTGGTTCTACAAATTCATTATCATCTGTTGATCTAACAAATTCATTTAACGGTTTAACAAGTTATAATGTGTTTTTATCAGGACTACTAACTTATACTTGTAACTGGGCAGGACCTATATTTTGGACGATAGCTCATTTGTATATCGTTTACAGTAAATTACCCGAGTCTGCAGTTAAAACTTACAAATGGAAAATTCTATTTGATAGACTTTTGTTCAATTTTGTTTTTTATTCAACAAGTGGTACATTATTATTAGCTTGTTGTTACCATTTGAGATTCCATCTATTTATTTGGACTGTCTTCAGTCCAAAGATTTTATATTTTTTGAGTTGGCTTGTATGCAATTTGGTATTTGACTTTTTAACTAGTATCATAATTGTCGCATGTTACGTTTAAAATAGCAAACGTATATATAATATCTTGTTTTTTTCTAATTTTGTTTTAGTTGTTTAATAAAAAAAATACAAATAAATTGTTTATAAAGTTGACAAAATACAAAAATATAAATATGAAAATCTTAAATTTATAATTCTAATAAGAGATAATAATAGTATTATATGTGTATATTATAAGCGGAATAGATTGATTTAATGGGGGAAAAAAGAAGAAAAGAATTAAAAAGCGGTAAACAAAAAAATTCATCATCAGAATTATTCTTCTTCATCATCAGTATTAACTGGTTTTGGTGTACCCTTTGGAGAGTTCAACCATTCGATATATCTGAGTCTTCTTCTTTCTTCCTGTAATTTCTTTTCGTTTCTAGTCATTCTCTTCTTTCTTTGTTTAACTTTAATATTAGCTGGAGAATCATCATCATCTTTCTTAGTCGCTGCCTTCTTTGCTAATTCTGTGGCTAACTTGGATTGTTCGGAGTTACCACCATCTTCAAATCTAGATTGATCAATTTCTGCAACACCTTTAGTAACTAATTCACCATTTTCAACAATCCATTGTTCTGGACATAAAGCACCAACGAATTCATTGTTATGTGAAATCATAACGACTGCACCTTTCCATTCTCTAATTGCCATTGCTAAAGCACCAAGTGAATCTCTATCTAAATAATTTGTAGGTTCGTCTAAAACTAAGACATGAGGATTATTCCACATTGCACCAGCAATAACAACTTTAACTAATTGACCACCAGAAAGTGAACCTAAAGCAGTATGATCTGCAATTTCACCATCAAGACCAATTGCTTCGAAATGTTCTCTAATAACTTTTGGTGTTAATTCTCTATAACCTAAACCTTCACGGGAAGCTTCATGATCATCGAATTTTTGAACTAAACTTTCAAAACCATGTTCAACTAAAACTTCTCTTGGAACCCAAGAATTACATTTTGGTAACCAATTCTTCCATTTAACTTCATATTGGAAAGATTTCTTTAATTTTTGTCTACCAACTAATGCTTCAATATATCTTGGACCACGACCATCGCCAACGTCGATTTGTTCTTCCATCATTTTCTTTTCTACATCGGATCCAACTTTACGAGATTCTTTTAATAAAACTTCTCTATCATCACCAAATCTATATCTCCATTGTAAATATTGGTTTGGAGTTTTTTCTTTATGTTCATTAACATGTTGTAAAGCATGTTGTGCAATATAACCAATACGTAAGTTAGGATGTTTTTCAACACTACCTTCTTGTGGAACTAATTCACCTGTAAGTAATTTAATTAAAGTAGATTTACCAGCACCATTTGGACCTAAAACAGCAACTCTTGAAGAAAGAGAAATATTACATGAAACATTTTTTAATGATGGTTTTTCAGAACCTGGATATGTAAATGTAACATTTGACATTCTAGCAACAGATCTAGTATTTGATTTAACACCAGTTAAAATACCTGGTGGTGGGAAGTGCATTTTAACATTTGAATCTGTTAATGTATAATATGCTTTAGCTTCTGGTTTGATACTAACAAAATCAGATAAATTACCTTTATAGTAAACCAATTTCTTATTTTCATAATGAATAATATCAGTACATACAGTATCTAAGAAACCTGAATCATGGGAAACAATTAATGAAGTTATATCTTTGTGTTCGAGCAAGTAATTTTCTAACCATTTAACATTTGAAACATCTAAATGATTTGTAGGTTCATCTAATAATAAAATATCAGCCTTTAATAACATTGCACGAGCTAATTCCAATTTCATTTTCCAACCACCAGAAAGAGAACCAACTTTTTGTGCTCTTCTTTCTTCATTAAATCCAACATCTTCTAAAGCTTTAGCAATTTCTTCTTTTGTTGCATTACTTAAATCTGGATCAGATGCAATAAAATCGACTAAATTTAAATCACCTTCTTCACCTTGTAATTTATGTTCAACGAAACAAGTTTTTAAAACAGATTGATCTGGGAAACCTTCTAATTGACCATTGTTAATTGCTCTCATCAAAGTAGATTTACCAACACCATTTCTACCACAAAGACCGTATCTGTGACCTTTAACTAATCTTAAGTTAGTTTTGTTCAATAACATTCTAGCACCATAAGCAAGAGAAAATGCGGCATTAACAATAACAACACCATCTTCATCATCATCTTTAACGGCATCTGGTGTAAATAATGTTTTTAAAGTTAAGACTAATTCATCTACATCTTTTTTCTTTTCATCTTCATTATCTTTATAGAATGAATCTAATGCCATTGAGAAATAATCAGATAAAGAAGTCCAATCATTAACATTTGCATCAGAAACTACAATACCAACTAAATAATTGAATAAAATGTCACTATTAATCTTTGATCTAAATTGTTCGATATATTTAACAGCAGTTTCTTTATTTAATCTACCATGGAATTTACCATCAGTATGTTCTTTTTCAGCTTCTTCAACGACAGATAAAGCTTCATTTGCCATATCTCTGACTTCTGGTAATGATGCAGTTTCAATAACTTGTTTAAGACCAGGTAATAAAACAGGAATATATTTTTCAATTTCACGTTTATTATTAACTAATCTAGTTAAATTTTCAGTAATTTTAACAGTTTGTCTTAATTGCTCTTGAGAAGATGATGACATTTTTAATGATTTATCAATAATTGGTACAACTAATGCTAAAGCAGGTTCAGTAACTTCTGCAACAAATGTAACTGATGCTAAAGTTTTGATACAGTTTGGAACTTGTTGAGGATTAGCTAATGTTTCAACAATTAAATCATATCTTGGGGATAAATCTAAATTATCTAAAACTTTAACAAATTGTTTTAACACTTTCATACCTTCTTTAGCTAATTCAGGTTTAAAATCAGTTGCCATATCTGTAAGAATTGGAATTGCATCATAGAATTCTAATTCTAATAAATCAGCAGGTGATTCTTCAATTAATTTTTCAACTAATTTTAAGCAAGCAATTTTTGATTGCCATTTTGCACCTGATTTAAGATAAATTAAGAAATTACTGAGTAAAATTGATGCTTTAGCTTCAGTTGGGAACATACCATATAATGAATCAACTGCTATTTGTGCAGCTCTTTTAACTGTATTCTCTTTATCAGTAAATAATTCGAATGCATAACTAAATAAATCGACAAAATAAGCTTCATTTGGAGTTGAACCTGCAAATTTACGACTTAAAGTTTGAATTAAAATAGTTGCAGCTTCTCTTAATAAAGCTGAATTTTTTGGTTTTGACAATGTTTTAAGTACATCAGCAATATTCCAATCAATTATTTTAGAAGCACCATTTTCATAAATTAAATCAGAAATTAAATTACATTGTTCACGAACTTCTGAAATTTTGGTTGCTTGATTAAGTTCATTTAAATTATTACTTAATGGAGTAATTTCTAATTTTCCAAGAGCACTTGTAATTGAAGTAGTTGAAGCATTTGAAGCAGCTGATGACATAGGAGTTGATGAATAATTTGAAGGGATATTATTATTAGAATTTGCACGTGAAGATGCTGGAGAATTTTGATTATTTGAACGTGAAGGTCTTGTATCTAAACTTGATTGTTGTTGAGCAAGAAATTCTTCATATGACATTTGTTGTTGAGGTTTTCTTTGTTTATTAAAGCCTTTATTGTTGTTAGTATTACCATAATTGTTGTTGTTATATCTGTTATTATTAAAACCTGTATTACCAGAACCTTGATAGCCTTGATAACCGGTTTGTTGATCACCCCAACCGGTACCTGGGGTGAATGTGGATGCATTGGGATCGAACTTTGGTGGCATCTTTACTTTAGTGTATCGTTACCTTAAGGAAAGAGTAAAAAAGTGAATTGAAGAAATAAAAGGAAAGAGTATTTATAGTAAATCTTTTTTATCTACAATCAACTAATTTTTGAAATCTCTAAATGTGAAATTTGTGAAAATTTTTCAATTAGGAAAAATAAGAAAAAATAAAAAAAAATAAAAAAAAATAAAAAAAATAAAAAAAAATAAAAAAAAATAAAAAAAAATAAAAAAAAAATCTCTTCGCTTACGTAATCCAGAATGAGCCGAGGTTATGAGCTCTGTCATCATTTAATGGGGATGGAAGACCTGATTTACTGTATTTCTTTTTGCTTTTAAAAACTAATCTCCATTCCAATAAACATAATCATAAAACTAATATATAATATTAAATATTATTCTATATATTGTATTTACAAGATAATTATATAAAGGACATATCTATAGACAATTCCTTACTTATTTCGTAATCATTTATTCATGTTAATTTAAGGTTTCCACTCTGGAATACGGTAAAATTGCTGAAGTTGTGACAATGAAGTGTCAAATTTAAGTTTACGGTTGTTCCTATCCTCATCTGATATCAACAAAGAGAATGGGTCACCTTTAGAATAAGTAGATTTAAAACAGAATAACTCTGCATATCTGTATAGAACCATAGCAACCTCTTGCCAGGTGAAATCACGCTTTGTCTTCAAATCCTCTTGTAGAGATTGAACTCCAAATTTCAAACGATACTGTTTAATTCTCTCTGAATAAAATAATTTTTCCGATTCAGATTTTTTGGATTGTTTCAGATATTTTTCAGCTTTAGATAATGAAACTTCAAATCTTGTTTTCAAAGCTAAAACAAAATTAAATTTAACTTTACCTTCTTGGGATGGATTATTTAATCCATACCACTCAATTAGACATAAACTCGTTTGATAATCCCCATATGCTAATAGTGTAGTAATAGCTTCTTGAATGGTAAATTCATCAAAAATATTTTCTTTCACTAAATTATTTATTATATTCTGTAACGATTCAAGTCGATTATTGAATAATTCTTCTGTTAAAGAACCTGAAACAACAGATTTATAATATACAATAAATGTTGTTATCCATAAGTTTTTAGTTGCATCATTTTTGACTCTGATATTATTAATAGCAATTGCATTATCAGTAAATAAATAAGTTTCAATGAACTTTACTGCTTCACTATACATTCTCTTAGAAATATATGAAAGTATAATTTGATTAGCTAAATTTTGATCTAATTTAATATCATATGTAACCATCATTTGTAAAAAATCATTGATTTCTTTGACTCTTGGATTGGATTCATGTAAAAATTGTTTACAAAATTCAGTATATGTAAAGGAATTGGCAATAGGAAATATACTATCTAAAACGTTGTTAACCTTATTTACATTCATTTGATTAATTATTTTACATGCAAGTTGAAACGAAGTAACAGATTTATGTTCAAGCAATATATTTAATAAATTTTTAACTTCAAATGATGTTAATTTTTCTCCACTTTGAATTATTTCTTGTAAATCATTAATCTTACCCAAATTCTTATTTCTTAATTTGGATAATCTTTCAAGATATATATTGATATCTTCAAGAACTTTGGCTTCTTCAAATGAATGACATCGGGAATTTTGTAAGGGTTTAATCTCTTCAATCAAATAATCTCTGATATTTGATTGATATTTTGGATTTTCACTTTTTGAATCATTTTCTAACTCAATTAAAAATAACTCCCTTCCTGAGTATTTAAATTGTATTCCAAATTCTTTAATAAATTCATAAATGAAATTATTATCAAGAAGAACAATAGTTTTCAATATATCAAAACCTTTTTCAAATTGTAAGGAACTAATAAACATAAAAATACATTGAATTAATTCATTATATGATATTGGTTCAATTTTATTATAAAAATTGAAAACTTGATCTTTATCTTTCTCATCAAAAAATTGATTTTCAATGATTTCAATTTCTTTTTGAATTCCAAATTCATCAATATTAATTTGAATATCTTCCCAAAACCAAAATGCATCATCAAAATTATTTTTAATACAACATTTTTTAACTGAATCAATTAAAACAGAATTATTAACAAAACCCCATATTTCTCTAACATCATGAACTAATTCAATTGCTTTATTTAAAAAATCATTAGAATCAGTTAAATTAGATGCGTATTTAGCCATATAAATTGAAATCCCTAATTCAAACCAAAAACGTTCATCTTTAACATCTTTTTCCTTTCTTGAATCATATAAAGATAATGCAGTATCAAGATCACCAAAATTAATACAACTTTCAATAAAAAATTTCTCATTGATTGGATCAGGTCTTGCCCTTGGACCTAACTCTCTTTTTAATGCTTGATATAATAATTTACCACATAAATAAATACATGTTTCACGTTTACTTGGATCAATTATTTGAGTTGAAATTTCATATAATGATGCAATTTTATTTAAACTAATAGAATTTTGTAATTCAGAATTGGTTAGTTTTGTTATATGCTTTAAAAAGATTGGTAATTTATCTAATGATGATTCTGAATTCATATTTGATAATTCTTGAGCCATTATAAATGCATTTGTTAAATTTTCAGGATCTTGATTATCCTCTGTGTTACTGTTCAATATAAATTCATTTAATTTACTACGCATTTCAACTTTCCTTTTATAAATATCTTTGCTTTGATTTTTTATTCTACTTAAACCATCTTCAATTAACCAATCAACATAAGTATTAATTTCATCTTCATTAACCTTAGATAAAGTAGTTTGGGGATTCTTGATATATTCAGTTAACAATTCTTGTTCTTTATTTGATTCTTGCACCATTTTTTCAATAAATTCATGATCTACCTCAATTCCATCTTTTTCAAATCTATTCGTTAATTCACTAATAATTTGTCGTGGCTTTTTAAAATTCATTTGCTTCATAATATCATTTACCGTATTTCCATTAGAATCTTGTTGTTTTGAAATATTATCAGATGAAAATTTACTAAATCTAGATCTTTTTTTTCTATTTAAATCAGTTGTTGAATTTTCATTTCCGTTATTATTTTCTATTATTTTCTCTATGTGATTTTCATTTGCAGCTTCATCTTTCCTTGATGCATTATTAGGTGTCTTTTTTAATTGTGTTATAGGTGTTCTTGTTCGTATTCCTCTAATATTAAAAACAGTATTTCTTGATAAAAGTTCAGGACGTTTGACGCTTTTCAATATATTCATATTGGAACTTTCCTTACTTTGTTGTGTGTATTGTTGTAGAAACACCGTAAAGGATATCAAAACTTTAAAATATTTCAAAAATCATGTCAGTGAAGTGAATTTTCACTTAGGAGAAAAAAAAAGAGAAAAAAACGGATATTCTTACGTAATCCACTCACAAAGAAAGCTGTTCCTGACTGTCTTCTTTTCCAGATCCAACATTTTCAGATACTAATACTTATTCCTTCATTAGCTGGTTATGTTTAGGTGTCTTTCTCTTTGCTTTTTCTTTGTGACAACTTTCTGGAATTTGTGTATACTTTCCCTAGTTTTTTTCAAACATATAAAGACTTGGAAACTAAAAAAAATTGCATATATTCAAACTTTTTTTCATTTTTTTTTTAAAAAGGAAAAATACACAGAACAGAAAAAGACGTGATAAAATTATAAAAGTTAATTCAAAGTTTTTTTTTTAAGGTTTTACATGTTCAATACTATAAATATATGACCATAAGAAAAGTTTTCATATTGTAATATTTATTGTTATTGTTATTGTTATTTTTATTTTTATACTAATTGAAATTTATTATATATCCTTTTTATCTCCTTTCATTACCATTTAATAAATTATGGATACTGCTAACACGAATAAACGACCATTGGAAGAAAACAATGATGAAAGCAATCATATTGATTCTTCAAATAGAGATCCAAAATTAGCATTGAGTGTAACAAATACCGAAGTTAACAGTATCAAAACTGAAAATACTAACGATATTGAAATGACAGATGCTACATCATCTGACTCGTCAAATAATCTTCCAATAATTGATTCAATTTCAAAATCTAATAACTCAGATATAATTATAAGTGTTAGAAAGCCAGATTTATCTTATATTTTACTGAAAACGGGTTTGGTTTATGATGTTAGAATGAGATATCATGCAAAAATTTATACCTCGTATTTTGAATATATCGATCCACATCCTGAAGATCCAAGAAGAATTTATAGAATTTATAAAATTTTAGCTGAAAATGGTTTGATTGTTGATCCAACTTTATGTGGATCTGATCAAATTGGTGATTATATGTTGAAAATACCAATTAGAGAGGCAACAACTGAAGAAATATTAGCTGTTCATTCAAAAGAACATTTAGAATTTATCGAATCAACTCAAAATATGAACAAAGATGAACTTTTAAAAGCAACTGAAAAGGGTGATTCCGTATATTTTAATAATGATTCTTTACTTTCTGCAAAATTATCTTGTGGTGGTGCAATTGAAGCTTGTAAAGCAGTTGTTGAAGGTAAAGTTAAAAATGCATTAGCAGTTGTTAGACCTCCTGGTCATCATGCAGAACCTGATGCACCTGGTGGTTTTTGTTTATTTTCAAATGTTGCTGTTGCTGCAACTTCAATTTTGAAAAATTATCCCGAATCTGTTAGAAAAATTATAATTTTAGATTGGGATATTCATCATGGTAATGGTACCCAAAAAGTTTTTTTTAATGACCCAAGAGTTTTATATATTTCATTACATAGATATGAACAAGGCAAATATTATCCAGGAACAAAAGCTGGTGGTGCTGATCAAGTTGGTGAAAATCTTGGTGAAGGTTTTAATGTTAATATACCTTGGCCTGTTGGTGGAGTAGGTGATGCAGATTATATTTATGCATTCCGTAAAGTTGTAATGCCAATATGTTATGAATTCCAACCTGATTTGGTTATAATATCATCAGGTTTTGATGCAGCTGATGGTGATGTGATTGGTGGTTGTCATGTCTCACCAGCTGGTTATGGTCAAATGACTCATATGCTTAAAAGTTTAGCCAAAGGTAATTTATGTGTTGTATTAGAAGGTGGTTATAATTTAGATTCAATTGCTAAATCAGCATTAAGAGTTGCAAAAGTTTTAATCGGTGAACCACCAGAAGAATTAAAAAATATACACCCAAAAGCTGAATCAATTGAAGTAATTGATGATGTAATTAAAATTCAATCAAGATATTGGAAATCTTTAGGTCCTGGTTACACTGGTTTAGACTACAGTTTACCTTCAATGATGGGTAACTTTGATACATTGATTTCAAAATCTTCAGATCCAACATTTATTGAAGTTGCAAGTAAAAATGAAAAATTAAATGATTCTGTACGTGATCATCAAAAAACTGAATTATTTAAAAAATTCAATTTTATTTCCTTACCTTTGTTTATGGAAAAATTACCAGATTCTCCTTCATATAATTCTTCAACTATTTTATGTTCACCTGATGTTTATGAAAACAATAAATTGGTTATAATAGTACATGATCCATCAAGAATTTGGGCATCTCGTGATCCATTAACTGGTGATTTAGATTCAGCAAATGCTGTTACAGTTGATAAATCTTTAGATTTTATAGATTGGGCTCTAAAAGAAAAATGGGGAGTAATAGATATTAATATACCAATTACAATTACTGGTAAATCTGATTCAACATATAATAATATCAATACTTCTCAAGATATTTTATTATATCTTTGGGATAACTTTATTCATTTTTTCAAAGTTGAAAAAATTGCATTTATTGGAATTGGTGAAGCTTATAATGGTATAATTCATTTGTGTGGACATAGAGATGTAAGGAGATTAGTTAAGGCAAGTATTAATTTTATTGATAAGGCAACTGCATTAAGAGCTGTAATTTCAACAATTGATGAATCGATTGTTGATTGGTTTTATAGAAATTCCTTGGTATTTACAAGTAGTAAACATTTATGTTGGGGTGATAAGGATTCAGGAAATGTTAAAAGACCTAGAAAAAAGTATGGTAGAGTTCTTAGAGCTGATGTTGAAAGTTTAGACAGAGTTATAGATGAGAGATTCGAAGAAGTTTGTACTTTTATTGAAGAATCACTCGAAGATTATGAAAGTGAAAGTGAATCTGAATCATAATTTTCGTTTGGTTTTTATTTACAGAAATATTTTTTTCACTTGAATTATTATTTTCATCTATATATTATTATGTTATATCCTAATTTATTTCATAAAATATCTTTTTTTTTTCATTTATATTATTTTTTTTCAAACTTTATTATTTTCTTTGTTTATTTCAATCATTTGTATAATACTTAAAACTTAAATTATTATTATTAAAAAAAAGAATAAAAAGAAAAGAAGAGTACATATTTTTTATGGAAATTCTTTATAATTCCTGGATTTTTTGAAAATTGTTGAATAGATTTTATGCCAAATGATAAATTGAAAATGGGACTTGATCAAATATATATTCCATTGAACTAATACAGAAATATTTAAATGCAATGTATTCCTTTTCCACTCTTAGAGGTTTAATTTTAGGATTTGATTGTTTTGACCAAATACAAGATTTATATAAATCAAAATTAACATAAATAAGAAACTCAAACAGCATGAAATTTAATTTAACTTTACTTTTAGTTAATTTATTTCTTAGCTCCTTTGGGGCGGTTAATGGCAATTTCGTTACCAAAAATGAAAATAATACAGAGATTGAAAGTTGTGAAAAAACCGTAAAATTATTTGCAGTTTCCAATAAATTTGGTAAAACTGGTATTACAAATTATCATGAAGGTGCCGGCATAAACTATTTATTTTTGACTGGATCAGATTCACCTGAGTACATATTTAATAAATGTACCAAACAACTTTATATTTTATTAAATGAAAATTATAAACAATTTTTAAATGAAAATAATGGGTTAGTTCAATTAACCGTTGCTGGTCCAAATGGTGAGTTTCATTATGAAATTATTGATGGTATTAAATATTTAACACTTAATGGTAATAAAGATGGTTGGCGTGCATGTAAAGATACCAACGATCCTTATAATTATTCCAAAAATTTATATCAATTATCATACTTAAATAATACAACTTCAACTTGTGAATGTATTTTCGTTGAAATGGAATATTAGTTGTCTGTAAAATTTTATATAGTTTATATAATTTGGCTGAATATGATAATAGTATAGGAAATATTAAATATTAAACTGATTATACTATGGATTAAATATACAATAATTAAAATACACAAGTAATTAAAATATACAAGTAAAACATTGCATTACTTCCTTTCAAATGCAATACGTGCAAGTGCATCTAAAGCACTAGTCCCACCAATAAATGTTCCCCTTTGTTGTTGTTGTTGTTGTTGTTGTTGTTGTTGTTGTTGTTGTTGTTGTTGTGATTGTGGTTGTTGAGGTGGTAAAGGCATTTGTAGTTGCTGCTGTGGCTGCTGTGGTTGTTGCTGGAATTGAGGTAACGGTAGTTGTTGCAATGGTTGGGATTGTTGATAAATAGGTAAAGATGCAACTGGGCCATGAAATTCTTGTTTCATTGGAGAATTCATTATATTACTAATATTTGGCTTGAATGGTGTTATACGAAACTGGTCATTACTGCTACCATTTGACGTATTCTTTAAAGAATCTTCATTATTCAATAAATTCATAAGAGAAGGACCTCTACTAAAATTTGGCATTGGTGGTACATTGGATTTAATTGTATTATATGGTACATTTAATGATCTCATTTGTAAATTACCAGTTGGTAGAGGTGTCATTGATTGTGAAATAGATGAACTTGAAGAAATTGTTGGTGGTGGTGGAGGAAGAGATGATGAGGATGTATTTACATTCAGTAATGATGACATATTCATCACACCATTTCTTGTATTAGTAATTGGTATTCCATTTTGATTTGAAATCAACTGTGTTGTAGCTTGATTTTGCTGTAAATGAATTGAACCATTAATATCAGTTGTATATGGTGTATATAGTCGGGTATTTTCAGCTATTGGGGCAAAATGAGGAACTTGTTGTAAGTTATTAATATCATTATTTGAAATATGTACAGGATGTTGATTCCCAATAGGGATTATTTGTTGGACTCTTGGATAGCTTGTAGCATATGAAGTTGAAGGTTTGAAGAAATAACCCATTGATGGAGGTGTTTGTTGAGGTGGGATTGTGTTTTGATCCTTCTGTTGTAAAATATTATTATTAGTTGTAGTTGATGTGATATTCGTTGTGATGGTGTTATTACTGATGTTGCTGTTGTTTTCATTATTGTTATTAACTTCATTGTTGTTTTCATTAATATGTGAAATTTGTTTAGGTTTATTAATTGAAAGATAAGATTGCCAATCAGGATGATCAACCAAACCTCTTTGATAATAATTCTTAACCATTGTAGCAGATTTGGTACCTAATTCATCAGCAATATCTTCCCATCTAGAACCATATTTCTGTAATAAATCAGGAAAATGATTAATATCTTGAACACTCCAATAACTTGATATATGAGATTTTTCTTCATCTTTCTTTTTATTTTTTTTATTCTTTTTATTTAGATCATCATTAAATTGATCTGATTCTACATCTAGCTTAACAATATTATCATCAACCGCAGTATCTGTCATATCACTTGTATGACTTAAAGTATTTGAAATATCTGCATTATTTGATTGATCTTCTGTTTTAATTGATGATTCAATTTCAATATTAACTTCGGAGTTTTTATTAGATTCAACAACATCAGATTTAACAAAATTAGTGTTAATATCTTCAGAAGTTTTAGCTTTCTTATTTTGTAAAATTTCATCATCATTTTCAAGTAATCTTTTCTTAATATTATCATTACTATTATTATTATTATTATTGTTGTTGTTGTTATTGATTTCAATTTTAATTTCGTTAGTCTTTTCATTATTAATCAAAGTTTCATTTCTATTTTCATTTCCATTCTCAAATTTATTTTCAAGTTTTTTCTTTGAATCATTATTTGAATTTTCAATTTCAATAGTTGAAGTATCAGGAGTAACTGTACTATTATTTGATTTTGAATCTTTTTTCTTTTTATTCGATTTTTTCTTTGATTTTTTATTTTTATTTGCAACTAATTGTTTATAATTAGTTGATTTCTTGGTTTTATAATAATGTAAAACACATTCTTCAGGTGTTCTTAAACCACCCATTTCATGTGATATACGACCGAATTTTTTAGGATGAAGGGTATAAAATTCACAAAATTTATTATGTTCAATTTCAGTAAAATTATCAATTGGATCAGTTAAAATACGACTTGCCCATTTATTTTTATCTGCAATTAAATTATTTGAATCAATTTTTCTATTCATTGCATATTTTTCAATTGGATCAATAATCATATCAGGTATAATTGCAGCACCATATTGAGCTCTAATTAAAGGATCTCTTTCTCTTTCTTGCTCTAAAGAAGCTAAAATTTCCATGAATTCAGCTTCAGTTCTAACAGAATCACCATGATGTCTACTACGACGAGAACTTGTTGGTTTTTGTTGCTGTTGCTGTTGCTGTTGCTGTTGTTGGATTGGACCATTTTTTTGATTTTTATCATCATCATTATTTTTTTCGTAAATTTTTTCTAATTGTTTATTATAAAAAGAAATATCATTTTTCCATAAATTATTTGAATAAATATAATGATTAATAAGATTTGATGTTTTATCTTCAATTATTTTGGAATTTTGTTTTAAAGCATTAAATAAAACAAATGCATCTGCTTGTTTAAAAATTAAGAGTGATTTTTCTAAGAAATTATATTGTGATATATTTTGTAATTTTGATTTATTTAAATATTTTAAATTTTTTCTTCTTTCTTTTTTAGATTTATGTTTTAAATCCCAAGCTCTATATTGATTTTTTAACATTGGGAAAATGCAACCTTCAATATCTGAATATTCATCTTCACTTATATCATTATCATTGTTTATTTTTTGATTATCAATAATTTCGTTTTTCGAATCATCAATAATGTTATTTGTTGTGTCGTTTAAATTTTCATTTAAATTTTTATTTAAATTTTCATTTAAATTTTTATTTAAATTTTCATTTAAATTTTCATTTAAATTTTTATTTAAATTTTCATCTAAATTTTCATCTAAATTTTCATCTAAATTTTCATCTAAATTTTCATCTGTTTTTTCATCTGTTTTTTCATCTGTTTTTTCATTATTAATTTTAGATAAATCATCAGATTGTTCATCATTAATTTCATGAAGTTCAGATATATCATTTTCAGATTCTATTATTGAATTATCATTTTTTATATCATTATTATTTAATTTTTCAGTTAATTCTGAGTTAATTTCTAAATCATCTGATTTTTCAGTTAATTTTGAATTAATTTTTAAATTAATATCATTTTTAATTTCATCATTTTTAATTTCATCATTTTTAATTTCATCATTTTTATTATTAATAATTAAATCATGACCTTCATTTTTATTATTAATTGATTTATCAATTAATTTTGTTTTTGAATCAATTAAAGATTGTTTATTAGATGATAATGATGAATTATTATAAATTTGACGATAAGATGATATTTCTTTATCATTATTAATAGATGATAATTTATTATTATTATTATTATTATTATTATTATTATTATTATTATTATTATTATTATTATTATTATTATTATTATTATTATTATTATTATTATTATTATTATTATTATTATTATTATTATTAATATTATTATTAATATTATTATTAATATATTTTGATTTATTAAAATTTAATTTTTTATGATTTGAATAATTATCATGTTGATAAGGATCTAAATAATTATTATAATCATTATATCTTTGATTTTGTTGTAATATTAAATCATCTCTATAAGAATTTGATAAACTTCTCCTTGAATTTAAATTTGAATTTGAAATAGAGGGTCGATTTGAACGATAAGAATTTGACCTTTTAGATTGTGAATTATACCAACTATTATTTAAAGTATTATTGTTATTATTAATTCCCTGTGGATTATTTGATAAAAAAGATTGTTGTTGAGAATCATTTATTATTGAATCATTTCTTCTTGAAGAATAAGGATTTGATTGTGAGGGCGACTGTTGATGTTGGTGTTGATGTTGATGTTGATGTTGATGTTTGTGTTTTTGTTGTTGAGAATCTGAATTTGAAGGAAATGGATTAGGATTTGAAGAATATGAAGAATAAGAATTATAATTATGAGAAGAAGAAGAAGAATAATATTTTCTTGACCTTCTTGAAGGATCATCTTTATAATATCGTCCATTAATTGAATTTGAATTTCCATTATTATTTATATTATTACCACTATTTGTGGATTTATAATCATGAGCCATTATTTATTAGTATTTAATTATATAAAGAAATGATGATATATGAAGAATAAAGGGAATAGTTAATATACAAGATGAAATAAATAGAGTAATAAATAAGAATAATAAACTGAGCCTAGTTAATTAATAATTAAGTGGTCTATTAATACTGATGTTATTAATATATAGTAGAAGCTTATGTTCAGTTGTTGGCTTTGATATTCCAGTACATATATAGATATATAAATAAATATATAAATATATAAATATGTAAATATATAAATATATAAATATATAAATATATAAATATGTAAATATATAAATATGTAAATGCAAAACTGTATATTTGGAGAGATTAGGGAAGAGAAGTATGTGGAAGTAGAAAATGAACAATTACTTATTTACTTATTTTACATGTTAGCAATTCAATATATTTAATTATTTATTTAAAAAATAAAAATAAAAATAAAAATAAAAATAAAAATAAAAATAAAAATAAAATTCAATTTACCCGGCCTTGCCGCACACGTGACCCCGTGGGCAGCCCCCTGCCTGCCTGCCTGCCTGCGTGGCGCATTATGTCGAATGAGGTAAAAATACCCCCGCCACCGCCACCGCCACCTCCTCATAAAGCAATTTTGCCAAATCAAGAAATTTAATTAAACGCATCAAATTAAAATATCTTCACTTTTATTTTCATTTCATTTCATTTTCATTGTCTTTTTATTGTCTTTTCAACCAGCCATTTGATTCTTTTATTACGCGTAACTACAATATATTATTTAACACATTATTTAATGTATCACATATTTCTTACTTTTCTTACTTTTCTTACTTTTCTTACTTTTCTTACTTTTATTTCTCTGATTAACGTGTTGGCTCTCACCTTTCTTTCCTTTAATTACTCTTCTTTTCTCTTTCCTTTTCTCTTTAATTGATAAAATATCATATTATCGTCTTTATCATAGATTCAATAATGAAAAGAAATATTGACTTAATTGATAATATTAATAATAATGACATTCAATATAATAATAATATAAATAAATTTAAAAAACAAAAATTAAATATTTCAAATGATTTAGGTTTATTATCTCCTCCGACTACACCTGAAAATCAATTAAAAACTGTTGCTATTAAAAATTCAAATTTATCCTCAGTTTCAAAAAATTTAAGTAATAAATTATTTAATATAGATGATAATAATAATAATATTAATAATAATAATATATCACCATATTCAATTGCAAAAAAACTGTTTCAAAAAAATTCAAAACCAATAATAAATAAAAAATTCATTTTAAATGGTAGAGAAAATGAAGCAAAAATTTTAAACACTTATATTTTAAATTCTTTGAAAAATTTAGAATCAAATTCAATTTATGTTTCAGGTCCTCCAGGTACTGGTAAATCTGCTCAAATAAATGCAACAATTAATTATTTATTATCTTTATCAATTTCAAATAATAATAATAATAATAATAATATTTATTCAATTAATTTAAATAATAAAATTAGAAAAATTAGAATTATAAAATTTAATTGTATGTCAATATCAAATTCAACTGATTTATTTAAAGAACTTTATTTTAAAATATCAGGTTTAAAATATAAACCTTCAAATGGTTCAAATCAATTATTTGATTTATTAAAAAAAGATAATAATTCTAAAAATATTAATAATTGTGATATGACAATTTTAGTATTAGATGAAATGGATAATATAATTAATAAATCTCAACAATCATTATTTGAATTATTTACTCATGCTTCAAATAAATTAAATAATAATAATTCAAATTTATTATTAATTGGAATTGCAAATGCTCTTAATTTAACTGATAGATTTTTACCAAGATTAAGAGCAAATTGTATAAATCCAAAATTAATTCAATTTTTACCTTATACTTCAGATCAAATTAATAATGTTATAACTTCAAAATTATTAAATTTATTAAATAATAATAATAATGATGATGATGATAATGATAATGATAATGATAATCAAAACACAGAAAATAAAGAAAATAATTCATCATTACCAATTTTACCACCATTAGCTCATCCAGCTGCAATTAAATTTTGTTCAAAAAAATCAGCAACAACAACGGGTGATTTAAGGAAAGCTTTTGATGTTATGCATAAATCATTTGATTTATTTGAGCAAAATATTTTAAAATCAAATTCAATTGATGAATTAAATAAAATTCCAATTGAAAAATTACCAAAATTAATGATTACTCAAGTTGTAAAAGTTTGCTCAAAATCCTTTAATTCAAATTTTGATTTAAAATTAAAACCTTTAAATTTACAAAAGAAAATTATTTTAGCTTTCTTATTTAAATTTGAAGAAAAATTCGAAACTGAAAACTCAAAAAATTTATTTATAAATAAAAATAAAAAATTAAATTCAATTGACAATAATAATAATAATAATAATAATAATAATAATGACGTCTCAATTAATTCATTTTTCAATTATTACACAGTCAAATGTAAAAATTTTGATGGCGTTATAACACAACTTAAAAGATCAGAATTCTTAGAAATTATAACTTCATTAGATATTCATGGTTTAGTTACAATTAGCATGGTTAATACTTCATCTTTAACTAAAAATTTAATCTCAAATAATAATGGAATTACTTTAAATTTCGATAATTATAAAGTAGTTGCAAATATTCCAAAATTAGAATTCTTTAAAAATGTAAATGATAATATAATTTTAAAGAAAATAATTTACACCAATTATTAATATAAAATACTTTTCTAATAATAATAATATAATAATATAATTTTTATAGATATATATATATATATTATATAACTTAATTCAATAAAAAAAAAAATACAAAATAACAATTTTAAAGAAATGAAAAGAAATGAAAAGAAATGAAAAGAAATGATATCGTATATATAAGGATTTGATTATGTTCGTTCTCATAAAACTTATGAAGCAAAAATGGCTTCACCCATTTTAGCCGTTCTAGCATATGTTTCATGTTCAAGTATTGGAGCTGTTTTAATCTCTTTTTCAAATTCTTTTGAATAATTAATAGAATGTTTAGGATTATTCCAACCTTTGATATCATCAGAATCTTTTAAAAATGCAGCAAATGGATATGAACTTAAAGTTTTAACAGGTGTATCCTCTGTTATTAAACCTTTCTTAATTTGTTCATCAACTAAATTATTAAGATAAGGTAAAATATGATCCCTAAATGCTTCAAAATTTTTATATTTACAAATACCTTCTGGTGCTTCATAAATAATCTTTCTAATTAATGATGGAATTAATGGTTCATCTTTCATTTCTTCAATTGAATAAAAAACTGGATGATTTGTAAAAATAATTGCTCTTGTTTTTGGTAATCTTCTTAATGTTTGACGTTCAACTCTAACATTAAATTCTGTTGGTAAAACGTCATTTTTAACTTTATCACCCTCTTTTAATGCATAAATATTATTGAGTAATAATTTATGATCCCATGAAATATACCATGATGCCCTTTCAACTAAATCTGCTGGTTCCATTCTAGCAAACCATCTTTCCATTGATGGCTTTAATTTTTCTTTATAATATGGTACTTCTGTATGAATAACATCTAATGTTTTACCCAATTTATATTTAATACCAAATGAACCACCTGGAAATGGAACTGCAGCAGCTGTTAATCTATGAATTCCATCTTCACCTTGTTGAACAACATAAAAATCTTCTTTTGCCATTTTTGAAATATAAATTAATGGATCATCCTTTAATGGTAATGAAAAATCAAGAACTTCACCTGTAAGTTCATTTTTAACATGAATTCCTTTATCCTTTGTTGTAAATAATAATGGATATCTAGTTAACATATGATTTTTAACAGTTTCCATTAATTCAATACATGCATCCTCAGATCCTGGTAATGATGCAAAATTATCAGTTCCATAAGTATGTAAAACTCTTTCCTTTTCTTTAATATAATCATAATAATATTTATCCATATCAAGCCAATGATTTATATCAAGTTTAAAAATTGACATGGTTTGATGATATGGGAATCTAAATGGTCTCCATGGTCTATCATCTCTAGTTTTAACTTCTTCAGGTGTAATATATAATGGAGTTGGATCTGGAACTGGTTCATTTGCCTTTTTACCATATCCTTTTGAACTTTTGGTCTCTGTTTTAGAACTTAAAATCTTTTTTTCATGAACATGCTTTGCAATGAAAAATATAATTGTTATAGCTGCTACTGTTGATAGAAAAGCTTGTGGAAGTTCAACCATTGTAATTATAGATTTTATTATTTACTGCTTAGTTTTTAAAATACTTATTAATTGGAAAAAAAGAAAAAAGAGAACAAAAACAAATATTTATAGATATTAATACAATAATAATACAAGTTAGCAACACACCTTCAAGCATATTCAACAATAAGCTTACTTTGTTCTTCTTTTATAGAAATCTCCGATGAATAGCAAACATTTCTGCTATCTGCATTCGATTACCCGATTAGGTAAAAACTGTCAGCGCTCGAGTTGTTATCGCATTTTCTTTCCACTTGTTGACCCAAAACACATTATTATGTTATGATATTACATAATAATTACATTTGGTTTGGTTTTCACCCTCTTGATAGGTTCAGTTAACATTAAATAATCAACAATCGTCTGATTTTTCATCCATTACCTACAGTATTACCTTTTCTGTACCTTCTTTCCTTTATTTGTTTGTTTCTCTTTTGATAATATTATCAACACCACCTCATCTTGGTTTCATTTTCAACAAAAAATTTATTATAGTATAAAATGTAGAAAAGAATTGAATTTAAGTATTATATATAAACAGTATAAAAGTTATAAATTAGTAGAATAGATCCTTCTTTAAATTAGTCATCATATATTGCCGTTAGTTTGATCTAAATTTAAAAGATCTGTACCAAATAATGCATCCATCAAGTCCGTATTCAAACTCATTGAACTTAATACATCATTTATATCAGTATCAATTATTGGAAGCTCATCTATATGATCAGTATTTCTTTTCTCATTTTTGTTGTTCTCATTCTGCTGAATATTATTGTTGTCATTAGTACTAGTTATAATGTTATTATTATGATTGAATCCTTGTAAAAACAAATTAGTACTACTGTTTTCTAAAGAATGTAAAAAGGGAGTTAATGGTGATTCTAGCAAATTATCAGGAATTTTACTATTGGTCGAATATGAATGGTTCATTTTATTTGGTAAATTACCAAAATCCAAACTTATACCATCATGAATATTTTCCTTCTCTGTGATATTATTTAATAAATCAATGTCTTTATCACTTAAAATATTATCATTGTTACCATTATTTTTATCATTGTGATTGATAATAAGAGATTCAACTGGATGTGATTTAGCACGTTTAATTTTTGGTGCTTCATTTCCAATATTTAAAGATAAATTTTTTGATTTATTAGCAATTAAATCAGCATTATCAATAATTGAACTTCCTGTAAAATTTGATGTCTTATTTATATTAAGTTGATTATTATTTTTATTAGTACTTCTTTTCCTTTTATTTGTCTCAAATCGTTTATTAAGATGAATATTTAATCTTCTATATCCAGTTGGAATACTTGTAACACTGGTATTACCACTTTCATCTTTAGTTTCAATATTTTTAACATTACTTGAAGGTGCATTATATTTAGTAACTAAAGTTTGAATTATACCTAAATCTTCTAATAAAGTTTCTATAATATCAGACATTCTTCTCATTGTACCATCAATTTTATGTAAATTGTTTAAAACTAATTTTCTAATTAAATGAATCGATTTTAAAATTTCTTCAAGATTAATATCATATTTAAGATTTAAATTTGTCAAATCAATTGTTTGATTAGATTTTGAATGTTGTGATTTAAATAATATATAAGACAGTGTTAAAACCATTATAGCATTATAACAATAAAAAACGTCATAATAAATAGTACCATTGAAAAAACCTTTAGAATCTGTATAACTTGTAATTTCTGCAGTTGCAAATGATGATTTAATACCACAAACTAATAATGATAAAAATGGATCATCATTTTTAACTTTATAATTATGAGAATTAACAAGATGTAAAAACATTGGTAATGTTAATGTTATAAAATAATAATGATATTGAATATGTAATTTTGGTTTATATCTTTTAATTGGTAATGATTTATAATCTTTCCAACTTAATGGTAAATTATCCCAAAAATTTTCAAGTTTTTTCTTAAAATAAAGTGCTTTATCAATACTTATTAAAGATAATGGATCTCTTTGAGTTTTCTTTTTATAATCTAAAATTTCAAAAATAATTTTTGTTAAGTTACAACTTTGTAAATAAAAAATTTTAAAATGTTCATCAGATTCATCTTCAATATCAGGGAAATCAATATCAATTTCTTCCCATGGAATTGCACTTGCCCTACCAAATGAACAACATAAAGTTGTTTCAGCTTTTGTTAAAGACCATAAAATTCTTTTCATAACATCTGATTTTTGATCATTAAATTTATTAACAATTGATTTTCTATGTAATCCTAAACTTTTAGCTTGAATTGCAGCTAATTCCATTAAACAATAACCACTTTCCCTAATTTTAATACTTGATAAATAAACAGAAAATAAAATCAATAAACGAATACCATCAATTGAAGGTGTTAAAACAACATCAGATAATGATAATTTAATTATATCAATAAATTTACCAATTAATTCTTCATCAAGTATTGAATTTGGTGGTAAATTTTCTGGATCTGAATATTGTTGAAATCTTCTACCTAAAATCCAAACTGTATAAATTGTACAAATTTCTGCACTACTAAGTCTTGAAATTGTATGAGATTTATTATCATTTGATGCATTAACACCTAATTCTTCCCAAAATAATTCATAATTTTCAAAAAATGAATTTTTATCAAATATAAAATAATAAGGATGAACTTTTTCAAAGAAAACTTTAACATAAACATCAGCTTCATTTCTTTCAATTATATTTATTAAGGGGAATCTATCAATATTAATTGCATCAGAATTATATAAATGAGTTGGATATTGATAAACAGGTGCATTTTCAGATGTTATTGTTTGAACAGAACTATCACGAATATCTTGAGTTGAAGTTGGTGGATTTTTTTGATTATAAGATCTTTTAATTATAATATCACATAAACCATTTAATAAAGATGCAGTACCAAAATTTCCAATAAAATGAGTATGACCAAATTTATCCATAATTAAACGTTCACTGTCAATATTATTATGCTTGAGTTTAACTCCTGGTGGAAGTTTTGGTATAATATTTGTTTTTTCCTTAATTGGTTCTTTTTCCTCAGATTTTAAATCGTTTTCTTTACTAATATCATCTTTCTCTGATAATGGTTTTTCTATTTCCTTAATAATATTTTCTGATGTTTTAACAGAATTTATTTCAATAATTTCATTATTATTATGTTCATTTGACTTTGAATTATTATCTTTTATTTTATTTTCCTTACTATTTTTTTCCTTTACTTTGAATTCTATACTTTGATTAATTTTATTTTCATTATCCCAAACTTCATTTTCTTGTTTAATTAAATTTGATTGGTGTAAATGATCTAAATTTTTAGTTTCTCTTTTCAATTTTTCAAATGATTCTTGTTCTGATTTATCTAAAGTTTCATCTAAAGAATCTAAATTTGGCATTTCGAATTTTAATTTATGCCCTAAATTAATTAATTCTTCAATATTATAAACATCAGAATCGGGGAATAAACCAGTTACTAAGGCAAGTAAACATTTATAATGAAGGGAAATATTTTTAACAGGTCCATAAAATCTTTTCTTTCTAGGTATTGAAGTAGTACATGAAACTCCAGCTTTTGAACATTGAATACAAGGTGTTATATTATCATATTTTAAATCATTATTTTGAATTCTTTTACATTTCGTCTTTCTTAATTTACATCTATCACATGAAAATAATGCCCTTTTCCTTTTATCAGAGGGTACCAATCTCCTAGTCGACTGTAGTCTGCTCTTCCCATTAGTCGACATGTCTGATAGTAGAGAATATACTTAAAATTAAAACAAATAAGCTATTAATATTATTATTATTAATGATGTTAGTTAAAGTTGTGAAGAAAAAAAATGATGTTCGGAATTGATTACCGAGATGTTAAGTAATAATGTGGAGTGTGGCGGATGTTGTTCTCGTCTTTGGGTTTTTGTCTTGCCCGCTTTATATATTATTATATTATATTATTGCATGCATATTTGAGTTATCATCAATCTGATTTGATGGTTTTGTTTATTCGTTTGTTTGTGTCTTTTTTCTTTCTTTTAATTCAATATCCTTCCATTGAACATTGAATAAGATGTCTGAAAATGGTAAAGGTGCAACATCACTTTCAGCAATAGTTAATACTGTTAATACAATTATTGGATCTGGTATTTTAGTTTTACCATATGCATTTCGTACAGACTCAATTTTATTAGGTTCATTAATTATTTTATTTGCAGGTTTAGCAAATGGTTTAGGTATGATTTTACAAGGGGCATCATCTAAATTTTTACCTAGAGGATCAGCAACATTTTTCAGTGTTTGTAGAATTACATATCCAAGATTATCATTATTATTTGATTTTGCAATTTTTTTACAATGTTTTGGTGTTAATATTTCATATCTTGTTTTAACAGGTGATTTATTACCATTAGTTTATACATTTGAAGGTTGGGATAAATATTCAATGAAAGTTTTTTATATTTTATTATCAAGTTTAATGATTATACCATTATGTTTAATGAAAAAAATTGATAGTTTAAAATATGCATCAATTATTGCATTATCTGCAATTGGTTATATTTGTTTATTAATTTATGGTTATTTTTTTGTTGCAATTTTTACTGATTATTCAAATATACCAATTGAAAAATTTGGTAAAATTTCAATTTTAAAACCACAAGGTATTAAACCAGTTTTTAAAACTTTAGGTATAATTGTTTTAGCTTATACATGTCCAACTCAATTTTCAATTATTTCAGAATTAAATAATCCAACAATTAAAAAGATTTGTAATATAACTTATATTTCAATGAGTATAACAGCATTTATATTTTTATCAGTTGCATTTTCAGGTTATTTAACATTTGGTAATAAATTAAGTGGTAATATTTTATTAATGTATGAAAATAATTTTTTCACTCAAACTGGTCGTGCATTATTAGTTTTAATGGTTATTTTATCATTTCCTCTAATGTTTCATCCTGCAAGAGTTTCATTTAATAATATGTATCATGTTATAATTGAGAATTTAAATAAAACAAGAATTGAAATTGAAGATGAAATTGAAAATAGAATTTTAAATGAAGGATCTCCATTACTTAATACTGAACCACAAGATTTACCAGTTGTTGAATTTGCTCAAGAATTAATTGATTTAGAGAGTGAAAATGAAGTTCCAGTTTCAAATAAAAGATTTTATTTAATTAGTTTTATACTTTTATTATTTTCATATATTGGTGCGATATATTTAAATTCATTTGAATTAATTTTATCAATTGTTGGTTCAACTGGTGGTGTTTTAATTAGTTTTGTTTTACCTGGATTTTATGGATATAAATTAATTGCAACTAAAAATGAAGATTTAATTAAAAGATTATATAAATATTCACCAAGTGAAGCTGAAAATCCAATATTTAAAAGTGAAATATTAAGAAAATTTTCATTATTTTTAATTATTTGGGGTTTAGTAGTTATGGTAATTTGTCTTTACTCTACATTATTTGTATAATTAAAATATTTAGTATAGAAAAGTTTAAAAAAAAGAACAAAGAAAAAAAGAACAAAGAGAGAGAGAGAGAAAAAAAAACAAAATGTAAATTCTATTTTATCTATAATGTGTAGATATGAATATATGTTATAAATGTAGTATTAGAGTAGTATTAGAGTAGAAAAATATTAATATTATTATGTGAATTAAAAAAAATAAGTAAAACAAACAAACAAATGAAATAAAAAAAAACAAATTGAACTGAAATATGAATTAATGAAAAAATTATTGGTTTTAATGTTATAGTTTCTTTCAATTACCTTTATGTTTTATCTTTTGCCATTTTTTTTTTCTTTTTAAATTATCGATCAATAATCATCACTATCACTTCTAACATCATCTGCTGAACCACCTCTTATGACACGAATAGCAACTCTTAAAATCATATACATCCAAATACACATAATGATTTGTAAAAATGCTAAAAGTAATAAAAATATATCAATTTGAAAATCAGTATAACAAACTTTATTTAATTTATCAATAATTGAAAAATTTGAACAATCAGCATTCATTATAATTCTAGCCTTTAACCAACTAAACCATAAAACATAAATATAAACACCATGTCTTAAAATAATCCAAGATACCATAAATACAACAAACATTATATCACAAAGTGTTTGAAATCCACAATATTTTAAAATTTTTGCAGATGATAAAAAAACGTCAACTATATCCATTAATAATAAAATTATATGACCAATTTTTGTAAAATAACAACAATAAGAACCTGTACATAATAAAATTGTAATTACATGATGAGATACCATTTGATAATGATCTTTTCTTTTTGCTTCTAAAAATATAATTATAAATTGTTGAAACCAATTAGCAGTTTGAACTAAATAATAAAATTTGAAAAAACCAGATAATTCAGTATGTGGCCAATTTGAATAAATATTATAACAATTAAAGAAATAATTTGAATTATAATATAAATAAAATCCTAAACCCCATGATAAAGAATAATAAAAAATTGACCAAGTTTGTTCTATAAATCTTTGAGTTGCTCTAAATTTTTTAATACCTAAAATTTTTGCACAAGGTTTAAAACAATAAATAATTAAAAAACTTCTTAAAAATAATAAATTAATAATCCAAAATATAGCAAAGTAAAAATCATCAAATCCAATATGATAAAAATTTGAATTTTCAATTTTATATGATAATTTATAAAATTTTTTTAAAAATTTAGAAATTGAAATTGATATTAAATTTAAATTTGAATTAGTTGTATTTGATGTAAAATTTGTAATATATGATAATAAGAATAATAATATATAAAATGATATTGATAATTGAACTGTTGATTTATCTAATTTTTCAGATTTTTTAATTTGTTTAAGATCAAGCAAATGTTTTTGTTCTCGTTGTTTGGCCTTTAATTTATTCTTATCATTTTTTTCATTATTATTATTATTATTATTATTATTATTATTATTATTATTATTATTATTATTATTATCTGTTATTACTGTTGATCTTTGCCTTAAATCTTCATTATCAGAAAACAGTGGTTCTGTTGAAGACGAAATTCCTGTCATTTTTAATTATGTTATTATGAACACAACTCAATTGCCCTTTGAACTTCCCAAGAATAAATCTTTTTCCAACCTACTGATGATATAAGTAGAAAAAAAAGACACGTTTTCTATAAAGAATTGAATTATAAAAAAATGCGATAGTTGATGAATCAATCAAATCAACAAATCCATCCAATTTTGTTCATCAGAGTGAAGGAAAAAGAAATTGTGTGTACAAAGAAGAGAAAATTGATAGCCGCTTCCACGAAAGCTGAAAAATGGAAAAAAACACAAGCGAAAAAGCTGAAAAAGCTGAAAAAGCTGAAAAACGAGAAAAACGAGAAAAACGAGAAAAAAGCCGTCAGAAATTTGACAATTTGACAATTTGACAATTTGACAATTTGACAATCAAAAGAAAGAGAAGAACCTGAATAACCTGAATTTTGGATTACCATTGTTTATTTATAGAAACTTTATAAGCTTATTTATACTACATAATTATATCTTGTTGCTGTTGTTGTTGCCGATTCCCAATCCTGAAAGATTAGACACTCCTGTGTGCATACCACCAGATCTAGTATGTAATGACATCAACACAATCTTGATATTTTGTCTAATAGCTCCTTCATCGTAAAAATGCCAGGATTCATAAAGATTCAACATCTCTTGAACACTTTCAATAACTTCAACTAAATTTACATTGGATCCTGCCAAAAAATTTGTAAATTCTTCAATTCTTTTGTAACTTTTATTATTATTGCTTAAATTACTATTATTGTTTTTAATCGCTAATGAATTGTTGAAAAATCCTGATTTTTCAGGACTTAAACTCATTGAATAACTATTTTTATTACTTGAACTTCGGTTAGGATGTGATAATGATTGACTTAATTTCCTACGTAATCCAAAATTACCTTGATTATTATAATTCACACTGGAATTCATTCCAGTATGATTAGATCCATTATTTAGATTTCTATTGCTATTTATCACATTCTTACTAGTTGCAGGAGTGTTACTATTGGTATTATTATTTGTAACTTTATTTCCGGCTTTACTATTTAATACATTTTTATTACTCATAACTTTAGTATTGTTTACTTTCTTGTCATTGATATTACGAGAATTCACTTCTTCATTATTATTATTATTATTATTATTATTATTATTATTATTATTATTATTATTATTATTATTATTATTATTATTATTATTAATATGACTATTTCCAGAATTTTTAATATTTGAATCTAAGATAAAACTCAACAAAGGATCACTATTATTAATATTACTAGTGATATTACCAGTATTATTAGTTTTCATATTTTTTTTGTCAACATCATTATCGATTATATTATCATTACTAGTTTCAATATTTAAAATTAAAACTAAATGTAATGATGCAATAGCAATAATATGTGGTGGATATAATAATGGTAAATCTGTCATATAACTATCATTTATTATATGCCAAGCATTCTCAATTTCATTTTCAGTTAAATTTATTTTATATTTAAAATTATCATTTAAAATATTATTATCATTATTTTTATCATTTTCAGTAGAATTAATATCAACATTATCATTATTACTATTACTATTACTATTTGAATCTACTTCGGATGATTTACCTAATACTTGAACTAATTGTTTTAATGAATAATATGGATGATGAATAATTAAATAACATTCTAATTCTTCAATTAAATAAAATTCAAATTCAGCTAATTTTGTAAAATCACCAGATATAAATTCAGGCCAACAATTTCTAGCTTCTGATAATATAGTTCTAATATGTTGTGGACTTTCACATATTTTACATGAAATGTAAACACTTGTTGCAACTAACATATAGATATTAATTTCTAAAAGTGAAACTTTTGTTAAAAATCTTGAAATATAAACTTCAGCTGTTGATAATATAACTTGTCTTAATGATAATCTTCTTCCTAATCTAGCAATCATTTGATGAATGAAAATTCTCATATTTGTATCATATCTAATTAATAATGCATTGTTTGTAATTTTTTGTTTCTCCCACATCATTATATTAAATCGAAGTGATGCTAATTGTTCTTTTGTAAATTGCCATTTGGCACGTTGTGATGATACCCAATAATCAGCAGACATATTGTTGATTATATAATATTACTATTATATGTTTGAAGATAATATTAATATATTGATGGTCATAATTTCATATTATTTATCTGTCATGAATAATCACATTTTCAGATCAGTGCGTAACATAAAATGTGTGCACTAAATATATTAATGTTATATAGTTTATTTACAATATACATGTCAGCAAGTCATTATATAACTACTTTTTACTATATTTCTATTCAATGCTATCTGACATAAACTAATAGAAAACAGTGGTTACAGTATAATGAAGGGAAAATAGTGATTTACTTTTAAAAAAGTGGAATTCAGAATTAGATAAAACGGATTCATTTCAGTGGAAAAGTTAGGAAGTGTTTCTAGAAAATATAAGAAACTCAAAGTTTTCCAAATTTTCGTAATTACTGTATATTCTAAGTTGATATATAGTTTCCGTATTAATAGTGCATGAAGATTTTAGACTTCGAACTACGATTAGCAATAGTTCAAAAGAATTGTGCAAGAGATTATCAAAGCAATGATATTTATAAATGTATATTCATTTGTATCTTAATTGAACGGTCATTTTAGATCGATTGATTCGACTGAATGGAAAGACTAATTCTTAGAAAGGCAAATTGTACAATGAAGTTTATTGAATATTAATAAAGTTAACATTTACTGTGAAAGCAAATTTCAGGTTCGCTCAGCCAAACGAGAAAATTTGTTTTAATTTAATTAATAATTTGAGTAAATCTAATCTACCTTAGTTTCTCTTCTTCAAATATCAGAACTATTTTATAGCCAGGGTAGATAAATCAAATATTAAACTTTTTATATGACGGATCGTTTAACACAATTACAACTTTGTTTAGACCAATTAATCGATATTTTATTCTCTGCATTATCATATATAGATCAAAATCATGATTCAGTCCCATTAAATCCGGATGATCCAAAGGCAACGGATGCAAATCATAATCCACCAACAGAGTATGAATTTCACTCAAGTCAACAAGAATTATCAACTGATATTATACTTAAAACTCGTCAAATTTTAACAATTATTGATACTTTACCAGGTGTTGGTGTAACTAAAACTCAACAAATGGAAACAATTGAAAATCTTCGAATTGAATTAGAAAATGCTGAACTTGAGAAAAAAAATGCAATTTTAGAGAAAGAGAAATTACTAGATTTTGTTAATGATTTAATTATGCAAGTTGGTAATACAATTGCAACAACTAGATAATAAATTTCAATTATTATCAAATAAGTTCAATAGTGGTATTGTTCTCTCACATCTTTCCATTATATATATATATATTTGTTTAAGTATTTGTAAAATTTAGTATATAAAAATATAAAAAAATCTGTATAATTCAAAAAATCAGAGTATCATTTTAAATAACTAAATCATACACGACAAATATTTTGTCGTTAGTTAAAACATAATTACTTTTCCATCTTTAACGTTAATAATTGTAAAATTAAACTCTTTTTTGCCATAAAAGCATATTTTAAATAAGTATTATAATAATAATTCAAAGATACAACATATAAAACCTATTTTTTTATAATAATTGTTTGATTTATTTACTTTTTTTAATCTACAATTTTTTATCTTATTTAAACTTTTGGGAAATAATTTCTTTTTTCTTTTTTTTAAAGGTGAAAATTAAAAAATTCATCTGTTATCTGGCTTACGTAATAAAACGTGACCGCAAATTATCGATCATCGATCGATCCATTGCTTGATAGTAACTTAATAAACATCTTTAGTTCAATTATCATTATCTAAATGTTAATAACATATATAAAATTTTGAGGTTGTTATAGTTTTATGGTGAAGATCGCTGACTGAGCGTTGCATATTCGATAATCAAAACTGCTTTATTCTATTACGATACTAAGTGGTTCTTCCGTTGCCGTTGCTTTGTGGAATCCTCATTAATGAAGTTATAATAAATCTCCATTTAAATCCCAGTAAGAATATTGTATGAAAGTTTTAGACTTTTTAATAAGACTTTGTTATTAAGTAATATTAAGGAGAAATCAGGAATGTTAATGAAATTCGTCTTTATAGCATAAGCAAAGACTGCATTAAAAAAAATCATTCTAATTTTACAAATTGTTATAACAAATTTTTTAATATTATATTAATGTATAAAATTTTTAATAATCCTTGATTATTATTTTATAAAGCTTTAATACTCATTAGTTATATCAAATTATATAGAAAATAATTTTAAGAAATTTCATATATTAAATTAATTTTAAGTTCTGATTTTAGTTTAGCTTGAAACTAACCTCAGATGAAAATCAAATTAGCAATTTTAATTACTGTACAATTTCATAACAATCAAAATGTGAAACAAACGAATGTGAAAAGAAAAACAGAGGGAATAGTGGGAAAGAAAAAAGAAAATTAAAGAATAAAATAATAATATTATTAGTATCTTTCAAATAAATAACCAAGCAAAGATAAGAAGCAGTAAAGACAAAAGTAAATAAAAGAAAGATTCAAGTAACATAAATAATAAATAAACAGTTTTTGACTCAATAAAGTTTTCGTTGAAGTATGCAATACATTAAAACTGGAAACTAAAATGTAATAGAGAAAATAATGTTAAAAACATATAATCTAATAATATTTCATAATTTTGTTCCTTTTTAAATCTTTTTTTTTGTTTTTTTCAGTTTCAGTCTGAATTTGAATCTTCATCATCATCATTGAATTTTTCATTACTTTGTGATCTAAGAGAACCATCAGCTTGATATAAAGGATGATTCATCTTTTTATAAGATTGTCCGTCATCATTAGGATCTTCGTAATCATCATATTCATCATCATATTCATCATTTACAATGTAATGACTTCTTCCATTATTAAATTTGCTATCACTATCATCGATATCATCATCATCATCATCATCATAATCATCTTCAATTTCAATATTCTCATCATCTAAACCACCAGCTGACATCTCATGATATGGATGACCACCCATTTGTGAATCAACAATACCTTCAATATCTTCAGTTTCTTCTGTCCACATATTATTTCTTCGTTGTCTAATATCATCATCTTCTGATTCTTCATCTGATGATCCGAATCTATCAGGTAAATCTCCTGTAATTTCTTCTCCAATATATCTTGAAAATTTATCAGATCCAACATCATTCCCTTCAGATTCTAAAAATTCATTACCCATATCATTTTCCAATCCAATATTTCCTTCTTCTTCTTCTTCTTCTTCAACATATTCACCATCATAATCACCCGTTCCATAAACTCTTTGAAATAAATTCATATCATGTTCATTCATTTGTTTACCATCACTACCCAAAACTGCATTATATTTATTTCTAATATCAGATAATGTATTATCAACATAATCTTTCCATTCTTCATTATCAACTGCTTTGTCAATAATTGAAGAATTTGAAGTAGTATGATGAATATCCAATGAAATAAATTTAACAACTTCTTCAGCAATTAATGATAAATGTCCCATATAACCTAATCTTAAACCAGTTTCATTTTCATATTCAATACATCTATTATGTCCATCTACTATAAGTTTTGTAATTTCACACCTATCAAATAAATCTACTGCAAGATATTTATTATAACCAATTTCCATTGTTGCATTTAAAATTTGTTGAACAATATCAAAAACAACATTATGTAAAAAATTATTCCATGGGAAACTGAAAAACATATTTAAAATAGTAACAATTATTTTATTATCATAAAGTGCAATTTTTAATTGATCACCAACAACAGGATTTTTTCTTAAAGCTTCTTCATCATCAGTTTGATTTCCTTGTAATTCTTGCATTTCATTTTCTTCTTTTTTATTATTATCATTTTCATCATTAACTTTATTATTATTATTATCATTTTCATCATTCTCATCTTCATTATTTGAATTTTTCTTTGATAATTTTAAATTTTCAATTTCTTTTGATATATCATTTCCATCTAATGATAATGATGAATCAATTTCTGCCATTTTCATCATTTCTTTATGTTTTTCAATTAATAATTCCCTAATTTCATCACGTTCTTTAACTAATTCTTCACCTTTAACATCATTTAATAATGCCATATTTGAACAATGAATTAATTCTGCAACTAATTCACAAATTTTAAATCTTTCAAAACCTAAAGGTTCAATTACACCAAATGGAGTTGGTAATTTTTTATTAATTGGTTTTTCAAGTAATTTTGTAAATTCTGGTAATTTTTCTGCAAATATTTTAACTAAAGTACCTAAATAAATTGGATCTCTTGGAGTTGGAGGATGTGATTCAACAGTTACATAAACAACAGGTACAGGATCATAATCAGAATTATTTTTACGTATAATTTCAATTACAATTCCAACACCATTTGATAAACCTGTACCACCTTGTAACATCATTTTTAATAATAATCTAACCATTGGTTCGCTAACTAATTGCCTTGTTAATTCATTTGGTCCAATTGTTGTATTTTCTGCATTATTAGCAGAAATTGTAATAAAAGCTTTTAAGAAATCACCAGCTGCACTTTGAATTGATGAAGGTATTTC